>VUQR01033001.1:0-60766 GCA_015108515.1 Hemichromis elongatus
CTAAAAATATCTTAAAAGTTTATTTTGTGACCCAGAAAGAGTAATAAGAGCAATATTAAAACTTAGTAGCGGCCGCCATTATTGGAAATGAATATACCAGGGCAGCGCTCTCCAACAGTGTGCATTGTGCACTGTGGCGCCTAAAGTGTGCGTGTAACAGTGAATAAAGCGGGCAGCTGTCTGACCAATCAGAGAGCCCCTTACGTCCCACGGTGTGGCTAATTTGAATAGCAGCAGGATTTTTAAAATGAAGTTGTTAATCCAACTGCTAATCCACGTGTTAATCTCTGAGCGAACAGGAAAGGGAAATGGATTTTGAAATGCAGTTTATTAAAGTGCAATTCGAAAAAGAGTTTTGAAATGAAGTTTATTAAAGTGGATTTCGAAAATGTTTTTTGAAATGAAGACTTAAAAAGCATTTTAAAAATCAGTTTATTAAATTGGAATTCAAAAATGAATTTACAAATGCAGATTTTATTTTACAATTCATTCATTTTTTATTTCGATGCTTGTGGCTCTTGTGGCCCTCCATAGAATTGGACTGCACTTTCTATTCACTACATTCCCATAACAATCCTTGTTGTTGACATCCGTTAGTATGCTCTCTTCCTGTAACTGCAAATGCTTAATCATAAGGTGACTTTGGGCTTTATTGCAACTTTTATTAGTAGTTGAACCCTGTCTCTAAGATACTGTCTCCAAAGTAACTCCAGGCTATGAGCCACTTAGAGATCATTTGCTGTAAGAAGGCAGAGGAGATACAATACCATGGGACAGGTGGGGCGTGATAGAGGAGAAGTGAAGATAAAGATGTCACTGGAAAGCCGCCCACTTCTGTCTACACACTGACACAAAATTAACCAAAAAACCTAAACAGTAATCGGGTACTTTTTTTACAGGAAGATCGCCATTTCAGAAGAAACTTGCTTGGTTCACTTCTACCTAAGTCAGTGGTTTTAAAAAAAATACACTGGTTTTAATAGTTCCCAAGGTATGAGTAATACTGTTTAGTGATACATGTAGTGATGATAATCATAATCACAGTTGTGTAATCTTATGAGGCCTTTGTTGCATATGTGTGGTAGTATCTCTCATACAGTTCAACAATCCCTCTGAGTATGAATTATTCACACTCAACCGAACTGGCCCATACTTCATCATACATTTTTAATGGTAGGGATTGTATGCTCCTAACTGCAGCTTTCTGTTTACTAATGGAGCTGTTGAGCACAAGTTCAGACAGTAGACTGATAAATGTGATTGATGATTGATGAAACCATGTGTGATCACTGACCAGGCTTGTGGGATATTCTTCAAAGACTCTTTTGGTTTTAAAAGTGAGGCTTTTGTTATATGTTGTGCTTGTATTAAAATTACAGCTGGGAATTTTTCTGTCTTAACGTTCACCTCTATGTAATTATGATGATATTTTGAAATCATTCTTTCCATTCATTCAAATTGAGCTGTAGGGGCTATTCCAAGTGTATCTTGCTAAATATAAATAATGTAACTTAACAGATTTAAATATGTCAGTTGACTGTGTTTTGTTTTCGTCTTGCAGGTTTACTTGAAGATTTTCGCATGACAGTTTGAAACAATAACGCTGCTGATTACCCCAGCTGGCTTGAAAAAACCCCCTCCTGGTTTCCTGTGTTTGTTTGAGCCCAGAGATGTCTGATTCGCTTCTGAAGAAAATGTAGGCAATGTTGAGACGGAAAGTGAAGATAGAAACATTCCAAATGTTGTGATCTCACCCTGCTTCTGTGCTTCTGTAAAGCAGCAGAACAAAAGAGTCAGAGAAAAACGGTAGAGGAAATAGTGGCAGAGTGATCAGTTTGATCAAGGACAGCCTTCACCTGTAGCAGGGTCAGAACAGCTCGACACGTTGAAAGAGGTGAGAGGGTGACACAGAAAAAGAGAGAGACGGGGACTGACGGAGGAGCAAAGGTTTGGAGGAGGAGGTCTAGCAGGGGTGGGAAAGCCCATTGCCCATGGCTACTGACCCAGGAGAGCCCACAGGCACCGAGGATTCCTCGGAGAAACCTGATGGACAGAAGGAGGAGGACCCGCAGTTGGAGGGCAGGGTCAACCAGCAGAGGGAGAGGACAGACAGCACCCCTTTGGATTCATCCTCCTGCCAGACAGAAGCAGGAACAGCAGCAACAGAAGAAGATGGAGGAATCAGAGGAGGAGGTGGTGGAGGAGAAGCCTCCCAGGAGGACACCATACTCAGACCTATTTCATTCTCCACACCCTCCTTACCCATTGATACAGGTCAGAAACGACTGAGAAGGGAGAAGCGCTTCTTCAGGAAAAGTGTGGAGATTTGTGAGGAAGACGATGAGGTGGAGGTGCCTACCTTGGCTTCACATAGTGCCCCCCACCTGGAGCTGCGCTCATCAGACTCAGTCTTTAGTAGTAGTCCCCAGCAGCATGGGGTTGCTTCATCCTGTGCAACCTTGGGGCACGAACCATCTTGTACCAGCTCAGTCCATGAGCCTGGGAAAGATGCTCCTTTATCTGCAACTGTACCAAGGGGGAAAGAGAGGGACCGAGAACAGGAAGAGGAGGCAGAGATGAAAGCTGTTGCTACCTCTCCTGGAGGAAGGTTCCTCAAATTTGACATAGAACTGGGCAGAGGAGCCTTCAAGACTGTCTACAAAGGCCTAGACACCGAGAGTTGGGTGGAGGTGGCTTGGTGTGAACTTCAGGTAAGAAAGTCTGTTTCCTGTTTGTTTTTTTTAATTGTTTTGTTTTATTAATTATAATCAGTGCACTTAAACAACACAATGCTGTTATTTTACTGTTATACTTTATTTATCCACTTGATGTCCTTAGGAGAATTTTAAACACAGTATTGCTGTTGTAAAATGAACAGAAATCTGGAAATCTCAGCACGTAGTCTGCTTCCTATTAAGGCTGTGCGACTGCAGTTCCGTAGAGACTGAGGTGAAAAGGAGGAGCATCACTTGTAGCTGAGTGACAGCACACAGTGAAAGTGGAGGCATTGCCTTTTCTAGGACTATATGAATAATAGAATAATAGACTGTCAGCATATCTTCTTCTTGTGATATGTGTCCTATCAGAAAGACTATGCCATGCATTTACCAGAATTGTATGAAGGGGATTATTGTTTTTCAGGTTTGTGTTAATGGGTCTGTTTGTTATAGGTGTAGTAATCAGGAAAGAAACAATTATCTCTGCCTTACTTTATGGAAAGAAATTATTAAACAAACTGTTTCTTTTTGTAATCATGCAGTCTGCAGCTTGTATCACAAGTTCTAAGAGAAGATAAATTAATGTTGGCATTTTTTGTATTTGTGTTATTCCTTTAGGTGTAACCAAGTCTACAATTAACAACCTGTCTGTTGTTTATGAAATGGAATTATGAATGAGATGCATTTTGTGAGAACAGAGTAAATATGAGCACTGTAGCATATGTAGGGGTGACTGCAGCAAACATCACTCAGAAAGTCTTTTTTTCATGCATTGTAATTGAAGTGGGAGGAAAATGACGAATTATGATAAATGTTTAATATGGCCCCTCTGTCAAAGCCTTTACACACTGTAGCCCACCAGACTTAATTATGTGGAGAAGTAATGGGAAACATTGTTATATGGTGTGAATTTTAAATATGGTGGGAGGCAGCCTCATGGAGGAGCAAAGAAATGCATCCCTCTGACTCTTGGCCTCACAATAGACAGCAGTGTTACAGTTAGCCATCTGATCTGACTGCTGGCTTTGTGTGAGGAAAGTCAGTCATGTGTTTGGTTTGGAGCTAATTCCAAAACAAGAGCCTTGGCTAATCCTTGAGATCAGGCTCTTTCTGTTGGACTAACAAGCAGCAGGAATGCCCTCATCACCTTTTCTGGTATTACTCCCAACACTTGAATCGGGTTCACATTAGCAGTTGTGCTCTCCTGTTTGATATGTCATACTGACACAGCACTCGTTCGGAGCTACCTTTTGGGGGGAAATTTGCCAAGCTTGCAGAGGTAGCATGCTTCATTGTGTTTTGCCACCAGACAGTTTTTTGTCATAATATCAGCAACAACATTTTTTAAAATGAAAATCCATCAGGTTTAAACTTTACCCATCTAATCCTACTAAGTTTTTTGTGGTAATTGTTGTAAAACAGGCTGGTTCAATCTGAATATTATTAAGTCTTTTGAGAAGATAATAATAATAATATACTGTAAAATTAGATTTTGTATTGCAAACAGATTGTGAATTAAGGAAAACAAACAGACTGTGATTCTGACACACAGAACAACAGCTAGGTGAAGGAAAAAAGGCAGCGTGTGAGAAAGAAAAGTGACAGATACAGGAGATGATTGTGAAAGGGAAGAGAAAGAAAAACAGAGGGGGACTCGATGAGCCAAACACAGGATTACCATGGCATCCCTCCCAGAGAGCAGCCCTATAGCTAATGCTAAGCTACCATATGCAGGGAGACACATGAACACAAACAAACGTGCAAATACACAGAGGCCTGGTCACACACCTATAGATGCATCCAGTGCCACATTCAGTGTAACATTGAGTGCAACATTCTAGTCACTCAGTGCACATGATCTGACCCATTTACTCTACTTCACCAAAGTGTACTCATGGTTTCAATGTTTTCAGTGAGTTAAACCAATGATAGCAATGATACACTTGAGTAGACACAGTTGATGTGGGACATTAATTTGGTCCTAATAACAGATGCATTGTGCAATGTCTAGTTCTAAGTTAATTTCTTATAATTCCAAAAAGACTTCAAACAGTGATCATCCTATTTTAAAGCACAGGGACTCAATAACAACTATATAACATACTGCTTATCCCTGATATTAAAATGCAATAACGCAGTGGGTATCTTCTGTGTAAAGGTACTAGGTTGAACAGGATGATAAACGATTTGTACATGACTAGCCAGTACACTGTTTGATGCTGTCCACTTTACTGTGAGACTGCAGCCTGTGTGCACCAGACTCCTGTCCTCCTGTGACCATAAAGAAAGGGAAGCCGGGGGATTAGTTGTCCAAATGCAGCTTGAATGAGTGGGTAATTAAAGTTCACAGTGTGGACACCATCCCTCTTCTTTCCTCTCCCTTTCCCAGGGAATTCCACACCTCACAGAGCAGAGCTATACATCGACCTTGCTATTGCTTCAGTCGTATATTGCCATCCATACAGGGAAATGTGCTTCTTTGAAACCCATAACTGGGAGCTGTTGCCCTTCTGTCTGTCTGTGTCAACATATCACTGTATGTGTCTGCCTGTCACCCTCCCTCTCTCTTTCTCTCTCACCCCACTTTCCCCCTGCACCCATACTCTCCCCCATCACTTTTTTGTCTGTTTGAGTGAGCATGCAGAGTGATCCAGGGAGTTAATTACAGTGGGTGCCTGTCAGGCTGGAACAAAAATCCTGCACAGACAGCATAACTCGGGAGGCAGAAACCAGACTGGTTCAACCCAGTCATCCCAGACCGGTCCAGCACACCCCAGGCCAGTTACATTCACAAGACTAGAAGCATTTAGGACTGAGTTTAACAGCAGTCACTACTTTGGGTTTGGTGATTTAACTTGCTTTGTTTCAGAGAATTTTAGCTTCATATCAAAAGGTAAATGTCAACTTAGGAGACTGCCTTCTCCAAACACTTTACTATGTGTTCTGGGTTGTTAAAGACTCCAAACAGTCAAGTCTAATAGTTTGGAAGTAATAAGAGAGAACATTTGGATTTTTTTTTTTTTGGTTTCTATGTTCTGGTAAAAACTGTCAATTTTGCAGTGATCAAAGTATCTTAGTGAACTTCAACATGTTCATCAACTTGAGAATATTTACAAAAGGTGTTTATTCTGGATATACTTCTTTAGCTTGGTCTAATGTGATAACAATAAAAACAACAAAGGGAGGAGTCGGGGATTGTGTTTGTTTTTATTATGAAAGACCAGTGACTGGTTAGACCAGGAAAAACAAAGACAGTAATGATGGGTGACTAAAATTAGTTGAGACTAAATCAAATAGACTACAGCTGAACTGACTAGACTGATTGGAATCAATCTAATCAAATTGGCCAGGCACATATTTGCTGGGTTTCTGACAGTTGACAAGCGTCCCTGGGGCTGTATCCTCCCCCGAGAGTCTTAACCAGCAACCAGAGATTCGGTTGCTATTGATTGCTGGAAACATTAACTGCACAACACTACCATTAGCTGTATAGCTGGATTAGAAATCAATAAAACGTAAGCAATGGTGATCCATTTTTTTATGGCATGACGATTGCCAAACGCAGTATACTAAAGAAAAGCTGTTTGGTCAGATAGCAGTCAGTTTGCACACCATTTCATGTGAAGAGTAGATTTCTTGTTAGACATGTCTAACTCGAAATCTGTGAAAACTGTGGGACTAGCAAAAAAAACACCTGGCTTGTTTTTAAATCATAAAGTAGGCATCATAGCTGTAAAGGTTTCTCTACCACTGCACAACAGTAGTACAACGGTAATACAAGAAACAATTGAACACGTTTCTTGTAAATAAGTGGAAAAGGCTAGCATGTAGATGTTCGTAAACCGGGCCCACTGGCCTGGAGTCTTAATCTGGTATGCAGGCAACCCTTTTGCAGCAATCTGTCTTGTTAGTTTGAGCTGTTGGAGATTACAGTAATCTAATCTTAGCCATCCACCACCTTAAAACGCTAACTGCAGGACAGCATACGCTGCATGCACCCTGATAAATGTATAAATATACACCTTCAATATGAAAAACGCTCCTCGGATACTGCTCCAAATTAGTCCTGCTATAGCCACCTCAGAAAAAAATGTAACCCCAGTGTAATACATGTATATGTGATACCTACAAAATAGATGGTTTAAGGCTCAGAAGGTGCGTTCAGGATCCCAGCTTCATGCCTTCGACTTATGTACTTTGTAAGCTATATCCTGCCCATTTACCCTGGTGTTTTATGAGGCTACTTAATAACCCGCGGCTTGACCTTCTGCTCTACCAGATGTCTGATCCAAAAAAAAATCTCACGGTGCACATGGTGCTTAGATTTTATTCTGTTTACTGATTTATAGTACTGAAGTCTCTGCCAAAGATGCGCCATGTAAAAAAATTACATGATTTTGAAAGTTTTAACAAAATGAGAGGAACATCACAAAGTATTACATACTTAAATATTTTGTGGAGAAACTATGGCCAAAATCAGTCACTGTAATACAGGTTAAAATAATTATTTCACATGTCTGAGTCTCCACAATTACCATTGCAGGCCCATCTCTGAAACACTTTAAGTGAAAACTGAATATCAAAATATTCCTGAAAGGGAAAGATTCCTCCTTTTTGGGTATACCACAGTAGATCATCTGCCTTTGTCTCAACCCATTCCCAGCATCCTTCTCTGTAACACCAATTCCTCAGTATCCATTATCCAGTATATCTAGTATTATCCTCTGCACATGTCCAAACCTTCTCAGCTTCACTTCACTTACTGCTTAACCAGAGTTTTCCATCTAATACACCTTCTAATACACCCATTTTTAATCCGGTCTCACTTAGTCACTGCTGCCACTCTTTGTCTGCAAATTGCTGTTTTACTAATGTAGTATTTGTATCCATTTATTTTTTTGACCATTAATCCAATTCAGGATCTCAGGGGTGGGGAAAGAAAGGGCAGCATCCACCTTGGACAGGATGCCACTACATCACCATCCCAACACAGAGTGATAGACATCCCTTGACATGAATACCAATTAATAATCTCCAATTAATCTTACAATATCAGATTTTTGCTATCTTTTTTATATTGCACTTAGTCTGTATAATTGTAATTTGTTGCAGGTAGCAGTTTGAATAAGACAGTCTGTCTTATTAATAATACACTTAGAGTATTTTCCTAGGGATTTCTTCATTGATGCTGTGCCTCTGTTTATGTGAAAATAAGTGTGAATGTGTGAGATTAGGCTTGTGTGAGTATGTCTAGACAGATATTAACTGAACTCTTAATGACCTTTGCTCACCCTAAGGTTGGCTGATGATGCAATGCTCTGTGGGGAGACAAAATAGACGCTGAGGAGGCAGCAGACAGAGTCACTGTTTCACAGTGTGCCAGACAGTGAGGTAGACTGGAGCTCTGAATGAGGACACAGACAGTACTCCCTGACAAAATACAGCACAGCATTAGCACACGTGAAAATATGAGGAAAGGTAGAAGCATAAAAATGCTCATACGTAGTAACATGACAGACATAGTAGTAAAGGCAGGAAGGTAAAAGGGCAAGGGTAGACTAAGGAACTAATTCTTAGTCATGTTTGTGCAAAAAGGAGCAGCTTTTTTGTTGATGCTTCTTCTCCATTGAGAGGGGAGGGTGAAGAGATTGCTTAGTATTTCCAGAAAAGGACACCAAACCAGTACTGACACAGGGAGCAAAAGAGCTCTGAAAAAAATAAGCATAGAGCTTTTAGTGTAGGTAGAAAAATGTATATCAATATCTAAAATGACAGAAAGCTGCATAACTGGATATCGGCATTGCATGAAAATCTGTTGATCTCTGTCCAAATATCTGCAGTACTCCACCTCCCTGTGGGGGGGCGGGGTTTGTAGGGGAAAAAAAGCAAGCTTAACATCAATGAAATCGATCAGTGGAAACCAAGTGTTATGCTGACTTCTATTTATAGTGAGGTCTGTTTGTGACACAGTTGTGGCTGCCACCCAACTCCCTCACTGATAATAAGTGAAACATACTGTATTGTTTGTTTTTTTATTTCTTCAAAAGTTTCTATACATGCCATCAAATTTTATTTTTTTTATAATACAAAACCATGACAATTAACTTTCCTATTAAAACTGTGATAATTCCCTGAAATAGCAGGTCCCCAGGTTAATAAAGCTCAAAGACTGCATACCTGAAAAGCCAGATTTGTATACATGGATATAGCAACAGTTGTTAATGACAAAGTCTAAAAATACTCACTTAGTGAAGCCAGCAAACTCATCTCTCACTGTGAATTGCTTTAATTGTCAGTTTTATGTGACTCTTTTCCCCACCTGCGTGCATGTGTATTTTCTTTGGGAATCGAGTGCAGCATATTATATTAATTAAAGTGTTGGTATTTTAACAAAAAGCACTATAATGTATGGAAATGTAAAAAAAGAACACAAACATGCTTTGTATGTTCACAACAGAAGACAAAACCTTATGCAATCAATCTTAGGTATTGCAAAAGACTATATACCGGTGTGTAACTGAGGATTAGTCAGTGGCTATCTCTGTTCCTGTGGAAGCTGCTTGTGCCAGTGAACTGTATGTCTGCAACAGCCATTCTTTCCGCCATAATAGGGATGTGTGGCAGATGCAGTAGAAATGTGTTTTATAAAGCCAGTGTCTGGGTGTTGTCTTTGCCAAGCTACATCTACATGCTGCTAGCAACATCTAGTGGCAGTAGGTGCTATTGCTTCATTATGTGAGTGCATTCCAGGACAGGCTTATGTTTTTGGTTCCTTTGAGTAGTCAAGGAGTAAGAGGAATGAAACAGATGCTAAGGTTTATGACATGACATGACATGACATTAGATGTACCTATTATTTCAGGATCGCAAGCTGACCAAGGCAGAGCAGCAACGCTTTAAAGAAGAGGCAGAGATGCTAAAGGGGCTTCAACACCCCAACATCGTCCGCTTCTATGATTCCTGGGAGTCTGTGCTCCGTGGAAAGAAGTGCATTGTACTAGTCACTGAACTCATGACATCAGGAACACTCAAAACGTTAGTATAATCTTCTGAAATCTGATGCAAATAGCTATTATTTTGTCTATGATTATTTTATTTTTTTTAAAGAATCCTTTCAGTTATTCTATAAAATTGGATAATCCTCATTCATTTGTTTGTCTTTCCAAAGCCTTGGATGTCTTGCCAAAGCCTTAGATTTAATGTACTATTACTTTGGACAGATGTGTTGCTTTATGCTAAGATATTACATTGGAATAATCAGCTGATTATGTACAAAATAATGTGATTCAGGTAAAGCGTCACGAGACATTGTCACAACACATTAAAATTCAGTAAATATAATTAATTCATAATATTCTGCTATAAACAGTGTCAGTGTTTTGACTTGCACGTTTTGTTTTTGTTGGTTGTTCATTATGATATTCTTTTGAATATTGTTGCATTTATTCTCTATCCACAGTTACCTGAAGCGCTTTAAGGTGATGAAACCCAAGGTCCTTAGGAGTTGGTGTAGGCAAATTCTGAAAGGTCTTCACTTCCTTCACACCAGGACTCCACCAATTGTCCATCGGGACCTCAAGTGTGACAACATTTTTATAACAGGCCCCACAGGATCAGTGAAGATTGGTGATCTGGGACTGGCCACTCTTATGAGGACCTCTTTTGCTAAGAGTGTAATAGGTAGGCTGCTTGCAGTTTATGTAGAAAGAGGGCACTGATGATGAAATGCCAGCTCTCATAGCCTGAAGAAGCAGTGCCCAGTAAAGATAAATTAGGTGATCAGTAGGTACATTGTCATCAACTTGAAAATTCTTACATTGAGTCTGAGGAAATTACTGCTTTGTGGATGGTGTTACGTCACTGTAAATACAAACTGTAATCTGTAGTGAAATAGTATTTAGATGTTTGAGTTGTCATAGAGTATTGTTTGGTTTTAACAGGAACACCGGAGTTCATGGCTCCAGAGATGTATGAGGAGCACTATGATGAGTCTGTGGATGTGTATGCCTTTGGGATGTGTATGCTGGAGATGGCTACTTCAGAGTACCCCTACTCTGAGTGCCAAAATGCTGCTCAGATCTATCGCAAAGTCACAAGCGTGAGTCTTTGAATTATTCACATATAAACTTTGCTCATTTGCGGTGATGATGCATAAAGATCTAGTTGATTGTTGTTTTATTTAATTGTGATGTAAACTATTTGGCTGAACTCTGAAAATGTTTTTACTGTTATGTTTCTCTTTTTTCAGGGTATAAAGCCTGCCAGCTTTGACAAAGTAAATGACCCAGAGATCAAAGAGATCATTGAAGGCTGCATTCGTCAGAACAAAAGCCAGAGGTAAGCAGGATTTACTTTCATTACACTATAGCATCCGCTCTGTTATGCAGAGTGACTGATAACGTGATCATTAAACATCCGAGTCTCTTCTATCATCGAATTCTCCTTTCTCAATAGACTCTCCATTCGAGACCTGCTGAACCATGCTTTCTTTGGGGAGGAAACAGGCGTCCGGGTGGAACTAGCTGAGGAGGACACAGGCACCCAGGACTGCCTGGCTCTCCGAATTTGGGTTGAAGACCCCAAGAAGCTGAAGGGGAAGCACAAGGACAATGAGGCCATCGAGTTCAGCTATGACCTGGAAAATGATAGTGCTGAAGAAGTGGCTCTAGAGATGGTAAGCCAGGAATAATTAATGAAAGTGTGACAAGTTGATTGGGTTCATAAGTATCAGGTACTGTTGACTGGGAAAAGGCTTTGATTTGATACTTGAAAGCTTAAATATAGTTTAGGAATTACAAACCCTTCACCTTCCAGATTTATCCAGCTAAACTAGATTTCGTCAGCTGACATTTGTCCATTAATTAATTGCTCTCTCTTTGCCTCTCCCTTTCCCACTTCCTTATTGCAGGTGAAATCAGGCTTCTTTCATGAAAGTGATGCCAAAGTGGTTGGAAAATCCATCCGGGACAGAGTGAACCTAATCAAAAAGTCAAGGGAGCGCAGACAGCAGCAGGTCCTTCAGCAGCAGGGCTTTGAAGAGCGAAGAGACTCCACTCTCACTTCCTACACCTTTACCCATCCATCTTACCCATCCTCACTGGTGCAAGGGGCAGCTGGACACACAGGAGAGGGAGGGGGAGGGGGAGTGCAGGAGTCTGAGGAGCTTCCTGAAGTGGACCAGCATGTCAGGCAGCAAAATATTTTCAGTGGGGCAACCCTAAATCTGCCAGGTACAGTGTGCTCCTCAGTGACATATCCCATGTGACAGAAGCTGATCTAAATGTCTCTATGAAACAATTATAATGGTGACATTTCAAATTGAAATGTAAAATACATGAATATGATTCGGATTGTTAGTGTAGTTTGAATTTTTTTATTGTCTTATTTTTTAAATGTCTTTGACTACTCAGAAGGGGAGAGCATTGGCTCTGCAAGCTGTGAATCTTATGCAAGTGGTCAGAGCCAGGCATACTCTCTGCAAGGGGACTCATATACCCACTCACAGACCTCACTACCCACAGTTGCATCCGTAGGTGTATTTTTATATCTTACCGATAAAATTGTTGTTGTTTTTTTACTTAAACACTGTATATATATTCATATATATATTTTCATTATTTTTCTTGAACAACAGAGCACTGGTGCATTGCCGCACCCTCAGATGCCCCCCATTGGTGAGAGTACAAGTGTTGCTACTATACCTCTTGGGCCGAGTGTTAGTATGACGAGCATGTCCATAGGGCAAAGTGGAGGAGGACCCGTGGGTCAGACTTTTCTTCACTCTGGTACCATGATTCCGCAGGTATCACCAAGTGTACCTCAACAGTACTTTCAGGTGAAAATGGTGATAATGTGCATAATAAACTGACAACCTATTTTAACATAGGGGCAATAAGGGTTAACATTATTTTTAAAGTGTTCTTTTCCATATAATACCTTTTTTTGCCAACATAAATCATCCTCATAATCATCTGAGACTGGCCATCTGGTTTTACACCACACAGGGTTTCCCCCAGGAAGTTGTTTGTCAGAGGTGGTGAGATGTCTCTCTCATTAAATACTATATTACCTCGGAGTCTAAAATTCTGATTCTGGTTAATTTTGTGGGGAGGCAGCCAGACTCTGCTTTAAAACACTGTGGGACCCCCTGATTAAAATTAAATGTGTTGATAATTTATGCTTCTTTCCAAAGCTTAATCTTAACCTAATTTTTCTGCTACTTTCTCTTCCCCCTTCTTTCAACTCCAAACATCATTCTGCCATTATCACTCAAAAGTCACAAACATTCCCATCAGATGTTTTTCAAACTGCCACTCCCCACGGATCAGTTGCCCCTTCACAGTCATACATACCACCTGTTTCCCCACAAGCACCCATTAATGTTCTTACTGCATCCATGCCAGTCAGTGATACTGCTGGACTAGCAAGGACAATTGTGCCCCACACTCAGCAGACCCAACACTCTGCCACTCCCATGCAGATCACTGACATCATTTCCCAGGCCGCACCCCAACAAACACAGTCTGTCGTGATCCCCCAGCAGACTATTGTCCCACAACAACAGATAGGAATGGATCCCCAAACCTCCACCCTTCAGCTGCAGCAGCAGCCACAACCGCAAATGGGGGGCCAGTCCGCAGAGCTTGAACAACAAGTTACTGCCGCTCAGCCTGCAACAGAACAGCATCAACATAGCCTTTCAGCTACGTCCATCGAGAAACATCAGTCTGAGACTCAGCAGCAGATCTGTATACAGCAGTCTGCCTCACATGCCCAGCTAGCTTCACAGCAGCATGTGTTCACAACACAAACAGGTATGGAACAGCGAGCTATGCAATCAACAGGAGATCCCTGTGAAGAGATACTGCTACAATCACAACAAAAGCTTCAGCAACAGCAAACTTTGTTACAACAACAGCAGCAAAAAGAGCAGCAGCAACAAGCTTTACTGCTTGAGCAACATCAGCTGTATGTCCAGCAACACCTTGATCAGCAACAACAAAGAGCACTGTTTAAACAGCAGCAACAGCAGCAGCAAGCCCAGCTACAGCAGCAGCAAGCGCTTAAACAAAAGCAGCTGTTGGATCAACAGCAACAGCAAGCTCTCATTCAACAGAAACAAGAGCAGCAACAGCAAGGTCTTGGACAGCAAGAGCAACCAATTTTTCAGCATCAGTTAGAGCAACAACCACAAAAGCAACCTCCCTCACAACAACAGAGTCAGTTATATCAACAAATTGGACAGCGCCAAACTGGAAAACAAAAGGAAACAGAGAATCAGCTACAAAGTGGGCAAAATGAGCAACAAATTTTATTGCAGCAGCATCCCCAGCAGATGCAGCAGCAGAATGAACAACAACTGCAACAGCAAGCCTTAATCCGGCAAATGGAACAGCAGCAGGCACTCATACAACAGCAGTTAATGCTACAGCAGCAGCAACATCTTCAACAGAAAGCTCAGCTGCAGCAACAAGAGCAGCAACAAGCGCAACTCAAACAGCAGATAGAGCAGCAGCAGCAAGCTCTGTTGCAACAACAGTTAGAGCAGCAGCGTCAACAGCAAGTCCTGTTACAACAGCAAGCAGAAAGATTACAACAACAGGCTCTGATGAAGCAACAGATTAAAGAGCAGCAGCAGGCTTCCATCATTCAACTTCAACAAACTGAAAAACACAAAGCTGTCCCTGTTCCACAAAGCAACAGTGAGCAGCAGATTCATCATCAACCAACCGATATACAGCAGATGTGCATCCCACAATTGAACTCTACTCAGTTTACACCTCATGCTTCTCAGCAACAGCAGCAAGTAGCACTGATGCAGCAGCAGCAGGCATTTGTTGCCCAACCACAGCAGCACACATCTGTAATGGAACCTCACATATCAGTTGGTGCACCAGTCAGTACTGAGGTAATTCATCACCAAACTCATATTATATCTCAGGGCCAAGTGCCCATTACAATTCCTACTACTGTTCAGACACCTGCAAGTGTCCCAGCTCAAATCCTTATGCAGCAAGGACAAAGTGAGGCTCAGCCCCAGAACCAAGGCCAGAGCCCAGCCAAGTTTATAGCTCAGTCTGCAGCCCAAGCACCTCAAGCTATGACAGAGGGTCAGGTAACTACCCCATTATCACTGATTCAGGGACACACGCAAATCATCCACAGCCAGCAGGTTCCTTCCCAGAGTAGTTACCCTGGGCCTGTTACTCTCACACAGAGTCAGGTAACTTCTCAGCCAATCCAGACTCATCCTCTGACCACAACCTTTACTCAGTCACAGCCACTGCATGGCCAGGTCCCAAAGGCTGATGTTCAAATGATGGGCCAACAAAGTCAAACTACTGTCCAGCCTCCAGTTGCAGTTGCTTCAATCCCCAGTCAGATTCAACATGAAACTCTTATTCAGCAAAATGCTCAAATGCCAGCGCTCACTCAGCCCCAGATCCAACAACAAACTCAAGGCCAGCAAGCTAGCCAGTTGCATGCTCAATCTGCTGGTGGACCATTGACCAGTCAGTATGTCCCTCACCCTACCCAGCAAGCCATACCACCTGTACAGTCAGATATAACTCATATTGCCCAACAGCTGGAACAACAGCGCCCAGTAATCCAGTATCAGCAGATGATTCTGTCTCCTGCATCAGCTGGAAGTTGTGGAACTAAAACAGATGGTCTCAGTTTGGTAGCTCCTACACAGACCAAACAAGCACAAGTCCCAGGCCAAAGATCCCTACATCCAGTTGTTCAGGCTGACCCTTCAGTTATTCAGTCCATCTGCCAGCCTGCTGTTCCTCAGTATACTGAGCAGTACCAGCAACAGCTGCAGAAGCTTTCTCACATGCAACAATCTCTTGCCATGCCACCCCCACAGGCCCAGTTACCAGCACTGCCCATCTCAATTCCAGTTCAACAACCACTTCCTCTGAAACCGGCTTTGACAACCTTTGATGAGAGTCAGCTCCCCTCACAGTGTCAACCTACTTCACCTCTGATGACCCTTGCTCCTGGACAATTAGGCCCCACTAATGTGGCTGAGCCTCAGACCCAGGGCAAGACCCTGTCTCTCTATAGCCACCTAGTACCAGGTGCCCCTCCTTCTCCACAGCACCATCCCAACCAGATGCCACCAGCTCACGCACACACACAAGCCAGCAATCAGGCCCAAGCACACTCTCAAACACAGATTCACAGTCAGACACACCCTGAGACGCCTGTATCTGAGCAGCCTATTTTGCCCCATGCTGTCTTTCCAACACAGCAAGTGCCCCTAAGCCCTTTGCATACTTCATGTCCTCCCACACTATCATCTCTTACATCCCTGCCATCCACCTATCCTGCTGCTGCCCCTACTCCAGAGCTGCCTGCATCTACACCAACAGCCCAGGTAACCTTACCAGGGCAAGCCGACTTTATACCCACCTCCCCTCTGCCTGTTACTTCTCTACAATCACTTGATTCTAACGCCCCCATACCCAAACTGACCCAAGGCTCGCTGCAAGACTGTGACCTTTCCCTGCTGGGCATTGCTCAGGTACAAGAAGTATGAAAGTTGCTTTATAAATTTAATAATAATTTTACTTTACTGACATACTGGCAGAATAAGTAAGAATACTGCTACCTAAATATTTGACTGCATCTTTTTGATTCATACTAACAAAATTTGATTCCTAAGTGTATTCATAGAACATGTCCTATATTTTATTTGTCATAATCGCTTTATTGCTTTACTAGACTTTAACATGGCTAATGTATTTTTGTATCATTTTCCTCATGCTGGCATGCTTTGCATGTGTGTGTTTGTATATGTGTCACTCTACAGGACGGTCCTAGTAAGACAAGTGCAGATCTTCTTTCTTCATCAGGGTAAGTGATATCATTACAGTCTGATTTCCATATAAATGTAATCTCTGTACTGATTGAAGCTGTAATTTGCCATACAAGGACTTAAATGTGCTCAGAGACTTGTTTTTTTTATTGAATTCATTTTGCAGCTAAGTGGGTTAGGGTTAGGGTTAGTTATAGTGCAAAAAGATTGTTTTTTTATAAATCATAAAAAAGTCTTATGATGTAATAATGCTTTACATTTGAATCTTTACAATTTCACATTAAACGTTGAGTGAGAGCCTTTAAACTGCTTCAAGCATGGCTGTTTTTAGATCATTTGTGGAAGAGTCCTCTTCATTTTAAACACTGTGGCCAAATGACAAGCCTTTATCTTTATTCTCATTTTGGGTAAAAGTGCATCATCTCAGTGATCTTTCTTTGGCAGGTCAGGAGTAAAAATTGTTTCGGTTAAGCCAGAAAGGTCCATTGCACTGTGTGCTGACATACAATAACATGCAGGTGGCTTTTGTTGGATGTTCTTCTCAATTACAGTCTGAGCTTCAGGGTCAGATTCCTTGTGCATAGAACTGCCAGTATTGAAAACAATGAGAAGTGTGCTTCTGGTTGGGCCTCTGACCCAACGTGCCACATTCTGAATCAGACACTCAGACTTTTCAGCTGAAAACTAGTGTTTGATCTCTGCTTCCTGTCTAGGAAGCAGAGATCATTACAAGTGATGATTCTGGACAGCAATTCACAAATGCAGGCTTTATTATGCAAAGAAGAATCTAGAAACACTGCCATCTTCTCTGGGCTAAAGTTCATTTAAAATGGACTCAGGCAAAGTGTAAATATGATCTGTGATGAACAAAATTTAAAATTCTGTTTGGAAAACAGGAATGCTGTATGTACCACACTAAATAGGAGAAGGACCATTCAGCTTATTATCAGCACTCAGTTCAAAAAGCTGCATCTCTGACGCTATGGGGTTACATTAGTGCCTATGCAATAATAACCTTGAAAGGCACCTTCAGTGCTGAAAGACATTTACAAGTTTTAGAGCAACACAATGCTCCCACCCAGATTACATTTCTTTAGGGAAGGTCTTGCTTATTTCAGCAAGACTGTGCTAAACCACATACTGCATCTTTTACAACAGCACTGTTTTTTAAGTAGAAAAGTTAATGTGCTGAAAAGGCCTGCCTGTAGTCCAGAACTTTCACCCATTTAAAATATTTATTGCATCATGAAATGAAAAATATCACAAAGAAGACACAGGATGCTTGAGCAGCTGGAGTCCTACATAAGACAAGAATAGGACAACATGGCTCTCCCAAAAGTTTAGCAGCTGGTCTCCTCAGTAAATAGATGTTTATAGACTATTGTTAAAAGAAGAGGGGGCACTACCAAATGGTAAGCATGGCCCTGTCTCAGCTTTTTTGAGACATATTGCTGCCATGAAATTTAAAATGACCTTATTTTTGAGATTTGCAAATCATTGCATTGTTTTTATTTCCATTTTATACAGTGTCCCTACTTTTTCATAATTGATTTTATATATTTTCCAATACAATTTCTAATTTTCATGACACCTTTAGGTCTATACCAGCCAGTGGCGAAGACCCCTTGCAGCTCTTGGCGAATGGAAAATTAGAGAAACTTAAGTCTCAGAGACGAGCTTCCAGCCAGAAGGCTGAGAAACACCAGTTTCAACTGAGCATGCTTCAGGTAAAAACATATAGGAAACACCAACTTTATTTGTTAAAGTATGTTTATGGATATTAAAAGATTAATAGCATATTAATAGAATACATTTTTCTTGTACTTAATAGGTGTCCGGCAGTGGGGACAACATGGTTGACTGTCAGTTAGAGACTCACAGCAATAAGATGGTGACATTTAAGTTTGACATTGAAGGGGATGCACCCGAGGACATAGCAGATTACATGGTACATTACTGTATATTCCTGTAGTTTGCACTTATTCTAAAACGTATTGTTTTAATTTCTGATGACTGTCATTTGGTAAAACTTTGCAGGTAGAGGAGGACTTTGTCCTTGATGTGGAGAAAGAAAAATTTGTTGAGGAGCTCAGAGCGATAGTTAAGAAAGCTCATGAAATTCTTCAGACACATTCAGAGGTACTATCAGTCTATCCTCTCGAGTTTTTCCTGTTTTTTTTTAATAATGCTGAATCTGAGAAAACTTGAATATATATACAAAATGATAAATCCTTATTTTCCTACTAGACTGGATCGACTGACCAGTTACAAGTCAGCACTCCCACTTACTCCAGTAAGTTTAAGTTTATACAAATGTTCTGGTAGAATGGGAAAATGTTCCATGTTATACAGCTTAGTAGAAAACAGTAAACAATCTTCTTCTCAGTGGACCCAGTGCCCCATTCCTCCCCAGTGGGACGCTGGCGCTTCTTCATCAACCAGACTATCCGCCACAGAGACTCTCTTTCCAGTCAAGGAGCAACCACACCATCACCCACTGCAGAGACAAGGATTCCCCAGTCTCCTAAAAGAGAGAATGGTGAGTTGTTCTGGAGTCGGTGTTATTACTTTGGCTTATTAACATGGCCCATTTGGCCGCATAACAAAAACTTAACTTCGTGTTCATTTCTGCGGCTGTAGAAAGTGAAGGATCCCAAAGTCTGGAGTCCATGACTGGAATGGGCTCTCCTTCTTACCCTACCCTTTCTGCCACCTCCCCCCCAGACTACACTGTTTCAGCACCCACCTCCATGAGCCCCTCTGCTACTGCAGCCCCTATTCATCACACAGCACCTGAAACCAGGCCTGGACCAGGCTCTGTCCCTGTTACCACCTCAACTGGCCTTGTCACAGCTTCTGCTGACCAAATTTCTATTGCTCCTTTAACTATAGCAACACCTGCTGCTGCTCCTGATGCTAACCTCACCAGCTTGTCGGCTGCTCCTGCTGTTGTGTCTCCCTCACCCATCACTATTCTTCCTGATAACCTTACTTCTCCTGGAACCAGTGTTTGTTCCACTGCGAGTCAAAGTGTAGATGATACTCTGATCTCTGCTTCAAGGCCCTGTATGTCTGCCGTGGACCAATCTTCAGCCTCTTTTCAATCCCCTTCTCCTGCTGTAGTCATGCCTTCTGCTGCAAGCCAACTTGGCATAGAGCAACAGCAGACATACACCCAAGTAGCCCAACCCGCCCCACAACAACCACATCAACAGCTACAGTCTGCTTCACAGCAGCAAGTACCATCACCACAAAGGCAGCTGCAATCCCAACATCAGGTGTACCAAGAACAAATACAATTACAGCAGGAACGAGCACTTCAGCAGTCTCTCCAGCAGTTGCATCAGCAGCAACTAATTCAGACACAAACACCACTTAAACAACAGCTGACTGAGGTGCAGGGAATGTCTAAGCATTGTCATTCAGAGGTGTTACAACAGTCTCTGCCACCTTTTCCTCAGCAACCAACTGAACAACCCCTTGTTCAACAGCAAACATCACAGTATGCCCCACAGTTGCTGCAGCAGCCTCAGTTACAGCAGTTACAACAGCAGGTTATGACTCCTGCTGCTCCGCTGCCTGCAAAACAAACCCACATTGATCAACAGCAGCAGCAGCAACAGTTAAACCTACAACAGACATTACACTTACAGCAACAGCAAATGGTGCAGCAGCAGCTACAGCAGCAACAGCATCAGATGTTTATGGGTGCTGCGATTTTGAAACCAGATCAAAACCAAATGCTGCCCCAATCAGTTAGTCAGCAGTTTCTTCAACAGCAGACACAGCTAAATGTTTGTCCAGTACCACAACAGCAGATCCCACAACAAACCCAAGTGCCTGTTGAGCTGTTATCGCAACACATACAGGCACAGAAACAATCACAAAATACTGAGCAGCAACAGGAGATGGTTAAAGCTGTGGACACACCCCTAAAACAGCTGCAGTTTCCACTACAGAAGCAGTCCTCCTTACAGATGTCAGAGTCAGAGGTGTCCACGGGAGAGACAAGCGTTACAGAGGACACAGGGAGTTATTCTGCCCCTTTTCATCCCTCCTCTGACTCCTCTCTGCCACCTCTGCATCTGGGTACTGCTGAAACCCCCTTACCGACATTCTCCCACGTAATGACGCCATCCCCTGCTCAACCTTCCTCCGTAGCCGAGTCAGACAGCGAAGGCCCCCCCAAAATTGAATTTGTAGACAACCGCATAAAAACCTTGGATGAAAAGCTAAGGAATTTGTTGTATCAGGAGTACAGCAGTGGGACAGCACTGGCTGGGGGAGCTACCTCTGGCCCACCATCAGCTGCCTCCACATCAGCAGGTGGTGATGAGTCATCAGAGCCACAGTCAATTCACCACTCATCTTTCCCCCCACCTGCCTCCATCTCAGATACTTCCCCACAGTCCTCATCCTCCACTACTTCCTCCACCACCTCCCGTTCATCTTCCACCTCCCCTGACCCAGAGAGAGAAGGAGGTGGAGAGAAAGCTTTCACAGAGGTGCCCAACTCTGTGGAGTTGGACCCATTGGAGCAGCAGCTTGGCCCATCACTCCTCACCACCTCTGTCTCATCCAGCCCATCCACCCCTCTTCTGCCTCCCAATCAGGATGACTCTGCTGGGCCCCAACGCCCACCTGTACCAGGAGAACCAACCATTCTTGTGAGTGAATACCACAGACTAGATATCAAGCAAATTCTCCTTCAATTGTCTCTCACTGTAGTAAATTATATTTATTGTACTGTTTCAGTGTGTAAATGTGATTCCACTATGTTTCAGCTGTCTTCGATTATTTGTATTATATAAATGTTTGAGTATCTCTGCGTTTTTTTTACGTCTCAACTCCATGCAGCCACCCTTAATTGTCTTAACTGTTCTAGGCTGTACCCTCACATTCTGAAACCAGTGCCATTGGAGATGCATCATGGCCCCCCAATCAGCAACCGATCCCCCTCCGGCACGGACAGCAGCAACACAATGCAGGAGGTGGATATTTTGGCCTAAACCTGACATGTCCTAGTATCAGAAATCCTGTTAGCAAGAAATCCTGGACTCGAAAATTCAAAAACTGGGCATGCAAACTGCGTCACTCCGCCAGCTTGTTCAAGAAGCCCAGAGTCCAGCAAGGTAGCGTCCTTTTAGGGAGTAAGCGCGAGAGAGAGCGAGAGCGAGAGAGAGAGAATGGGATGTTGGGGCATGGACCTAAATCTAGTACTAATTTTAACATAGCAAAATAACTTTTTTAACCTTTAAGGCTTAAAAGTTAATCCTAATGGACATTAATTTTTCCAGCTAAATAATACTGTTTTATGTACGTTTTTATTTGGTTATAGTCCCCCCCGTAAGTCCCTAATGTTGACATCACTGCATACGTTACTGTTTGTTTTTATTTATTGATTTTTTTTCTAAATTCCTTTTTACTAAATTTCATTTTCTTGGCAGTCTTTCTTTTTGCATGACTTGCTCACTCAGGGGCGAACAGTGGAGCGTAGAGGAGGGTGGGAGATTGGCACAGTATAGGAAGAGTTTGGCATCAGAAATCTGATGTCCTCCCAGTGCTGATGAGCTGTGGAGTAAAGAAAAGCTCTGCCTGTGCCCAGGAAATATTCCTTCACATCACACTTCCCTTCATTGTCCCAAGTCCACAGGCACTGCCAGCAACAACCATCTCACCTGCACCTGCTGACTCAGTGTAGACAGCGTAATGCAACTCACATCATTACACAACTAGCATAGATGCTAAGTTACCAAGCTGATATTATGTAATTGTTTGTCCTTTAGAATACATGTAGGCTTATCCTATAAACTTATACACAGTAGCACTGCTCCAATACAATAATATATGATGTAGTTGTAGTGAAGTAAGTGTAAAATATATAGCAAAGGTCATAATATGTTAGTATACAATGTGCACATTACTAAAGGATTGTAAGTTACTGCCGGGCTCTTTTGCACATGATTAGGCTTTCCATATGGCTAAGTTTTATCATGCTTTTCAAGTATTCAAGTCACCTTGCATGTAATTGTGTTTATGTGTGTAGAGTGTGCAGCAGTAGCTTAGAGCTTCTGTTACAAGAGCACATGCATGAGCATGTATGTTATGTTCTACACGTGACTAATAATGGACCATTACCTGTAAGTAACACATATACCAGGCTGTATATATTTTATGTTAATTTTTATGTTTTATGTTTCCTTTAAAATGGCTGTGGTGATCCATGTACACATTGTAATGTCATAATCCTAAGTATCAAACACACTGACCAATATCACTGTTGCTCCGACAAAGATCTTAAATGTGATATTGGGCTGTTTTGTGTAATGAGTGGGTGGAGCAGTGATGAGTTGGCGAGAACGAGAGCGTGAATGTGAGGGTGGGCTACACTGTTTTTAACTGGTATTTTAAAAAAATGTTTTTGCATTGCATTTACCACTACTCCCCACACCCCACGTAGTTTTCTTTTAAGAACTTTACATTCACATTTTAAAATTGACATCCACAGAAAGTATGTTTTACACATTTTACAGACTTGCATGTGTGTTAAAAAAGTCACAATGTTGTGGGATTTCAGTGGCCAAATCTTAACACTGTGCCTTTGTGTTTGTTCTCCGTGTCTGTCTTTTTGCACTTGTATGTCTCACTGTCATGTACATTTTTCTGTTTCTGTTGCTTTTGTGTATGTCTGTCTCATCATTTGTGTGTTTCTTATACGTGTGTTTGTATTTTTGTATCTTTGTCCTTGTCTATCCCTTTTGTTTTCATCCCTTTCTCATTATCAGAAGCAAATTCAAGCCGTCAGCTGTTTAAAGATGAGAAGGCAGGAGCACCACTTAATCCACCTCAGCCTTCTAAAGGACGTTTTCAGGTAGGAGCAAATTAGATGATTCCTGTTAGTCTCAGTCTTTGGGACAGTCTGAACTAAGGCTGCAGCAAAAAATATTTTGGTAGTCGACAGTTTATCTTTGATTAGTCATCCATTGAATGTTTCATATTATATATTTATATGTTTCCTGCGTCAAAATAATGACCCAGGATACGCTTAGCAAGCATCATCTTGTTTCTGACAGTTAAGCTAACATAAAAATGACAGTACAAACATTTACATAAACAGGGTATCAATGTGACGCACTAACTTAACTCTCTAAAACTGACCCATTCAGAGTTGATGTCACAGTTCCAGGGTGCCGGCATTTTAAATGTTTGTGCACAGCAGTAATGCTGTCGTGGAAGGAAATCTCTGCTTTGCACAGTCTGCATTTAACTTTGCTTGTTTTCTGTGAAATGCTTTCACATTTTTTAAAATCTCTGTTTCCATTTTCTGCTGATCTCCTATTTTGCAGTTCGCACTACATTCTTTTTCCTTAGTATCGTCTGCAGTCTTGGCAGATGATATAGGTGATACTGTCCCCATACTTCCTGTAGTGCATTGCAGTTACAAAAGGCACATTTACTTGGTATTAGTATATGAACCGTTGACAGTAAAATTCTACTTTAACTAATTTTTATAGTGGATATCATGGATTATGCTGATGAAACTTTGCAGCCTTGGTCTAAACGAGCAATGAATATTTCCCACATTATTAATCACCAGGTGACTCCAGTGCCCCAGACCTTTCCTCCAAAGGATCAACCATCAGGCCATGGTGGCACTCACAGAAAAGTTGGCCGTTTCTCTGTGACCAGGACTGAGACTAAGAAAGATGACAGGCAGACAGACAGCTCGCCAGTCTCTCCTGATTTGGTGAGGGAGAGGAGGAAATCTCGGGCAAAGGAAGGAGATAAAGAAGAAAGTAAGAGAACTCCATCAATGGCCCACGCATCTCGAGGTGCTGGCCACAGCCATTCACCCCTTGGAAGCAGTGATGATGATGATGAGAGTGAGCTGGAGGATGAAGACCTGCGAAGAGAATTGCACAAGCTCAGAGAAAAGTAAGTCAACAAGGGGAAGAAGTTTTATTATTGCACAAGACTTTTGTATCTCCATTTATTGAATTTTCTTCTTCGTGTTTCTGTTTATTTTTGTTTCTTTCCCACAGTACATAACTGATCTCTTTCTCTGCAGGCACATCAAAGAGGTGGTCTCCCTTCAGGCTCAGCAGAACAGAGAGCTTCAGGAGCTGTACAAACAGCTTCGTTCCCTTAAAGACCAAAGACAGAGTCTGCCTGCCTCCCTGTCTCGTACCCCTCCTCTTCCTGCAGCGCCTCTTGCCCTCTCCCCTCGCAGGCCCAGGCCAACCAAAACAAAGTTTCGGCCCAGGCCTCATTCTCACATAGACAACAATGGAGTTACACATGCTGGTGAGGCTTTTAATATTTCATCCTCGCTTTCTTGTTTATTTAATATTTGTTATCTGCGAACCTGTTTCTTGTATGTCTCATCCAGGGATTCAGCAGTCAAGCAGCTTTTCAGGTAGTGAAAAGAACAGGCTGTCGCTGTACTGCAAGCCAGAGCACCTTACTACACTGCCTGCTAAAAGAGGTACAGTTTACCCTGTGCTAAAAATCAGGTCAGGATACGATAATTAATACCATTTGGTGCCATGACAAGTTGCCTTGTTTTTCCACAGATCACAGTCCTCTAAGAAAAAGTACATTCACAGATGAGCTGCACAAACTTGTTGATAATTGGACAAAGGAGGCAATAAGCACCACCCCGCCTAAGCCTTCACTGAATCAAATTAAGCAGATTCAACAGGTGCAAGAATTTGGAGGCTGGAGCCAGGCAACTGAGGTAAGACTAGATATGATCACATTTATTAATCTGACACAAGAATAACGTTTCATACTGTGCAATGTATTAAAGTTTTTTTGTTTTAATGGTAAATGATCTTGTTAATGCACTCAAAAAGAAATCTGATTGCATGTCAATTTTCCATGTAATTTTTTTTACATAAGTACAGTGTAAATTATCTTGTCAAATGCAATTTACTTTATTGGTATACATTCAGTTGGTATATCAGGCATATCTTCTTTAATAATTAATTATTTGGATAAATAAACCTTTATGTAATTCAAATGCATTTTACTCAAACTCATTGCTTAATATTAATGAGGGGAAATTTATTTTTGAGTGTGATTTTGAATAATCAAACAATTCAACATGTTTTTTTAGACGAAAAGACGAAACTTTAAGTACAACTAAATCAGAAAGCTTTATTGCAGTCATAGTCTCTAAGTATTTACTACTATATTTGTGCAGGTGGCTCCCCCAGGTTGGTTTCCAGTGGCACAGGCGCCCACAACCCCTGCCAGTTTGACTGTGGCAGGTTCTTCCCATTACACAGGTGGAGGAAGCCTGTCTACCCTGCACTCTCCAGGACCTCCACCACAAACCCACATGGCTCAAGTACCGCAGATGCAGCAAAGTTTACACCTCCACCAGTCTCTCCCCCTCCAGCAGATTAGCTATCCACAGTCCCCACTCTGCCAGCAGATACCACAGCCACTGATGCAAACTCCCATGCAGTCTCAGTCTTTAACACAGACACCACCCATCGCCCAGCCTCAAAGCCAACCGCTGCTGCCTTCCCAAATGCCCACATCATCAGTGTCCACAGCTACATCTTTGCTGCCTGTTAGCGGTAACCCTGCACCCACAGATAGTGCTGTTGCTGCTGCTGCTGGTGGGGCATTTTCCTCCTGTTCCTCACCATCTTCCACCTGTTCCTCATCTTGCTCTACTGCTGCTCTACCTACCAGTGCCAAAATTCACCCAACACCCCCCACCTCTACTCTTCCTCTGGGACAGAAATGAAACCTGGTGAAGTGTGAGGCCAATATGAAGGTCCAAGAGATGGAAATACCACGTGGGCCAGGACGTAAAGCAGATCCATTTAGAGAGTTAGTCCTGTGTATGTGTGAGAGAGTTGTGACTGCAATAACTATATGGGTTCTAGTGTACTTGTGGTTGTGATGGGAAATGAATGTGAAAGAAAGGTGAAAGGTTGTGGTATGTACAGACAGAGGGTAATGTAAAGCATGGCTGGGCTTTCTGAATCAGTATTGAGCTGTATAAAGTCTTTGATGTATGAGTGTGTTTGTTTATGAGTGTGGGTGGATTATTTGAGTACATATCACTTCTGTCTTTGGACGCAAAATAACAGTAATGTTTCTGTTTGCAAACCAACTCAGCGGGACCTGAAATCTCCCTAAGCAGGGACGAGAAGGACAAAATTTTTGACGGTGTTGACATTTTTCTTTGGATTTGTCAATGCTTACAGTGAAAGGACTATCAATTTTTAAAAGTGCAATTAGTAATGATCATCTAAATTGATCAGCACGTATTGTTTTCATTTGTCTTTAAGGCATAAAATATTTTTGTAGAAGCACAATGATTAATACCTGACGCATAGGGGATTTTTTTTTTTATCATATTTTAAAACTGTAAGCCTACAGGTCAAGTGTTTCAAAGGCAAATGGAATAAAAACAACCCGACAGCAGCATGTTTCAGAGGTCAGCACTTATCTGGCCATTTAACCGCAGTGCAACCAAACTCACTGTCGAGGTGCCGTGTACCTGTACAGCATGTGCTTGATTTGATATTGTTTTATGTTTGTAACAATTAATATGACCAGATGAATCCATAATATGGTGTTAAATTCAAATCTGCCATCTCTGTTCAATAAATATTTGGGTGCATTCAACCCAGGACTGCATGATCTTATGGCTGGTTTGGCTTGCCCAGTGCAAACTGCTTGCACTTGCTGTATATTCATGAATCTCACAGTTACTGTTTGCAGCCCACTGAGGTAACAAGTCATATACATTTGCTTTCAATATGATTTCACATTTGACATTTTCCTTTATTTCTGCTGCATATCATGTATACCAGTGCTGAAGAGGAAGATTTGAACGGAAAAGAAAAAACTGCCAAGTTATAATTAACTAGGGAAATTATAAAGATATTCTCATATGGCCTTTTTCTAAAAATACTGCATTTTTGTGAGTGTGTGAGTGTATTTTTTCCGTGTGACAAAGCTTTGTAATAGTCCTGGTATATTGCATTAATCCATTCATCAAAGCAGCCTCTCAAACGTCACTGTATTCAAGTGGAATTGTTTACGCTGCCTATGTTTTAGGCTTACTATCTAAAAAGAAGAAGAAGAAGAAGAAAGGATAGCAAAACAAGTGAGCACTTCTAAGTTTGATGTTCAACACTGATGGGAGATCCTCACATGCTCATGTGTCAGCTTTGTTTGGCATTGTACAAATTCCTCATTTCAGTTGTGAGCAATTTAATCATTGAATATAGCCTGTTAGAATTCATTGACCAGAAGATGAAATGTGGGCCACTGTGCTTTATGCAAACAACTAAAGGTTTACTCAAATCAAACATAATTAATATCTTGTTTTCTAAACTCATTTTGTAGATGCAGACATTCAGAGTAATATATCAGCGCCGATATATTACTGTACACTCTGTCAGCTTATCAGCCATACACACATTAGACCACCGATGGTTAGACGCTAATACATTTTTTGGAAATATTAATAATAGTGTGCCACATAAAACAGAAGATTTAACAGACAAAGACTGCTAAATATAAATCAAAGGCATAAAACATGAGTGGTTAAGGAGGAATAGATCATGCTAAGTGCTATGGTTGTTCAGAAACAGCATAATCTAGAATATAAATCCACAGTATTCAGTATTTGTTGCTTTTCAAGACTACCCACATTTTCACAGAGGTGTACTGTAGTTCATTATTAGTGAAGGTGTGTGTGCTGTCATGTCTGATACTAACATCCATCTAACAAGCTACAGCTTAATGATCATGACTCATGAAGAGAAGCTGACTTTGTCCTTGAAGTGTTACCAAAATGTTATCTAAAAGATAAAGATTATTTTTGTATTTTGGAATGAGCTTGTAAAAATTGTAAAATTGTGTTCTCACTGCTATAAATCAGAGGTTATTGAAAATAGAAAACTAGGTTTTCATCCCTGTTTACATGGGACTCCCTGTCTTGATATATAACTCTGACAGGTGAGATTCATTCCACATCATATTCAGATTGTTTTTGGTTATTTTGCTATTGTATTTCAGTTTTGAACCACTGTAGCCCAGATGATATATAAAGTTACGACACCTCACCTTCCCACTGAGCTTCAGGTCACATAAAATTAATTTAAAATTAAATCAAATAAAACAGAAAATCTGCAGGCTCCTAAAATGACAGGATTGAGAACCTTGGTTAAAAAGTACATTTGGGCAGAAAAGAAAACTAAAGGAATAATGTATGTTGATGGTGATTTAGCCTCTGTAAATTGTAACTAATTCATCTGTTGATTTTATTTATGTTTTGTAACTAATCAAAATAAATGATGTCAAACATCAAATTGCAGCAGTGTATGGGAGGTTTTTTGTCCGTAAGTTCACTGGGCAAGTTGGATGTTCAAGCAAATCATACCTTTTTTTTTTTAGCTTAACTTATACCCAATATATACTCCAAATTTCACCTTTAACTTTTCCATAATGATCATCTTTTACATAAATACAATTTTTTAGATGTGGTACTTTGTTGTTTGTTTTATGGTAATAAAACACAATAATCATTTGTAAAACTTGGGTTACACATTACCAGTGAAAAATTTATTGTTTTTTCTTTAATTTCTTGAGTATTTACATTATAGATTCCCACTGAAGGCACCACAACTGAATGAACACATGGAACACCTTCAGTTCTTAAAGTAATGATGGAATGTTGTTTCTCTTTACTTAGCTGACTGGTTCTTTATATAATATGAATTCTAACAGTTGTCAAATAGGGCTGTCAGCTGTGTACCAAGCTGACTTCTGGACAACAGAACTGAAGGTCCCAGCCCCATTAAGAAGGAAAGAATTTTGACAAATGAACCCTGACAAGGCATGCCTGTGAAGTGAAAACCATTTCAGGTGACTACATCATGAAGCTCATTGAGAGAGCACCAAGGGTTTGCAGCGGTGTCAACAAAGCAAAGGGTGGCTACTTTCAGGAATCTAAAATATAATACATAATTAGAATTATTTATCTTAATTCATTTCAATATAATTTCATCTGTCTTGCTTTATATATTTTATGTTTATTTATCTACAATGTAGAAAGTAGTAAAACTAAAGAAAAAAATGAGAAGGTTTATCCAAACTGGCAGTGTGATAGGTATTGTATATATATTAGTGATGGACGTTTTTCGCCATTCTCCAGTGGAGCCTCAAAGATCACAACAGATCACACCACATTGACCTGGAATCGCTATTAATGATAACACCAGGATGTATTAGACACGGGTAGAAAGAGCCTCAGGGAATAAAAACATTAAAAAGTAAAATAAAATTCATAAGTGATAAAGGGCCTTAAGCAAATTAAAAAGAGAAAAAAATATTGAATTATTACATATATGTACACTTTAATCACAATACTAATCACGACACTCCACCAGTTGCACTCATAGACTGATGTGCGTGGTTTGTATTTCTTAACACAGGTTCAATAAAATGACAAAGTGAAAAATAATGACGTTAATACAAACTTTTTAAAATGTAAATTCAGGTTACTGAATGTTGACAATAATTATTTATTTTACTTTAAAATAAATATCCGTTTGAAATTATACTTTGTATTCTGACCGACATAAAGTGTGAAGGAAAAATAGATCCAAAAATTAAAATTAAACGTTATGAGAGTGTGCAGGTATTTGACAAATCGTATGTACTCGCAAGTTGATAATTATGTAGTACATTTCTGTTTCTATGAGATGACATCAAAAATACTTGTCTGCAGCGTCTCCTGACCACTCCTGACACATAGAGGTGAATTTCCGGATCGTAACGTAGTTTCCTGAACGCAACTCTATTTTTGACTGTCTACAACTTTATTGTCCCCTCCACAGCAGACAACGACGAACAACGGTCTGACGTTACTACCTTTGAAATGGCGTCGATGCAGTTAAATACGATGTTATTTGTTGTTGTTTTGTTCGTTTAGGTCGCTTCGGGCTACAATTTTCTGGTCCATTGTGAATTTCTGGACCTGGCCTTTATATTTGGGTATTACAAAGTTGATAAGCAAAAATGTGGTAAAGCAAATTGTTAATAATTTACGTTGCATAATAAGGCCGCAGCTAACCCCGAGCTTGCGTAGGGATTACAACGGCTTTTCATAGTTGGCCCAGCCGCAGCTACATTTTGGTGAGTTGCTATCGTGGGAAAAAAAAAAACCCCAAACGTCTAAACCAGTAACAACGTTTTCCTGGCTAAATAATACTAGCTGCACCATATGCATATAACGGTTAATTCACGCTTCGTAGCTACTTTTTCTTAAGTTAACATCTTAGCAAAAAATTGTATTCTCTAAGTACATCGCTTGCTAACGCGGCTAACGTTAGGGTTAGCTTACTTGCAGTATGCATAAGCTCGTTGATAAAGCTAGCAGCACAACATTCACTATGCATAGGATGTTTACAAACGGAGCTAACATTAGCGTTAACAGCTGTTGAGCAGAAGCGATCTTGAATTTTCGTCCGAGATGAGTGAGCTTATCTGCAAACGATAGCATTTGACGAATATGCGCCAGTACTCAATAATTCATGTGCCGCTGAACAAAATGCTGATCATTTAAGTAAACGCCTAAACTTATTCTTTATGACAGCAATATGATTTATATGTTACTCTAATCAGCTGCCTACCAGCGAGTGTGGTCATTATGGCGAGCTGCTAACAAGTTTTTTTTGTTTTTTTTAACAGGTTTTCAAGTAAATCTGGACATGTGCATCTAGTAGAAGAATCTGAAAGTGAAGCGACAGAATTCACCAGCCTTACCTTTAATACATAAATAATCATTCCTTTTGTTTGTTAATTAGGCTCTCCTCACTCGTTTCTATTCGATTTGAAAATATTTTACATTAATATCTTGCACAAACACACTGAACATGGCATCAGTGCCCGTGTATTGTCTGTGTCGTCTGCCATATGATGTGACACGCTTCATGATAGAGTGCGACATTTGTCAAGACTGGTTTCATGGAAGGTAGGTTTTCATGGTTTGACCCACTTTGTTAGATTTATGATGTGGTTACATCTGTTGTCTTCACTGTAAAATTTCTGCGTCAATATTTGGGTAATAGAGCCATTCATTGTTTATACAGATATTCTTTGTTTGATATAAGTATGCTTTTTGTTTAGCTGTGTTGGAGTAGAGGAAGACAAAGCGGCTGAGATTGACCTGTATCACTGCCCCAACTGTCAGGTCACCCATGGGCCTTCTGTTAGTAAGTTATAATTTCTTAAGTAAAACTCTCAGTGTTGGTGTTATTATTAGTTGACTTTTTCATAGAAATATACAGGATGATAGCTTTTTTCTCCATTTTCTCAGTGCGCAAACGCCGTGGAGGCAATAAGCAAGGAGATGGAGGTGCTACTGGAGGAAGAGACCCAAGTCAGCCTGTTAAGACGGGGAGTACACAGTTTGTTAGGGAGCTACGGAGCCGAACCTTCCCGAAGTAAGTCCCACCTGCCATCCTGATAAAACAAAAGTTTGAGGAAAATCATTTTCATTCAATTTGAGAACTGCTTAATTTCAGTAACTCTAAACAAATGCATTTGAAACCGTTATGAACATTGTTCAATAATGAATCATGCTGCTCAACAGTGCTGCATGCCGCAGCGTGCATTATGAATGTTGATCATAATAGTCCAAACACACAAGAGACAAAAACACCAATGTTAAATATGATATGAAAACGTTACTACAAAAAATTCACTTTTTATTAAAATGAGACAAATTAATATAACCCCCCCCCCAAAATAAACAGCGACTGAAACACAGCTTGTTCTCGTCTTTAAATAACTACCAATAATGGTAACAAAAAATCAGCCAAACATTAACAGATTTGAAAGGACTTTGGGTTGCCAGGCATGTCTTTAGTCCTGTGTGTGTGTGGCTGTGTGTTATAGTTATTACTGCTTACTCCATGTGTCACTATTTTAGTTACGGTCCTGCATTTTTGTTCTATAATATTATAACATTGCAAAGCACTCTGTCTTATTGTTTTTTTCTTGTGATCAGAGTGAAAGCGTACTTTTTGTTTTCGGTGACAGTGCGGATGAAATATTGCTAAAGCCTTCTGGGGCCCAGCTTACAGTTGAGTTTCTTGAGGAGCATTCATTCAGTGTTCCTGTCATGGTTCTACGGCGGGATGGCCTGGGCATGACCCTTCCTCCATCATCATTCGGCGTCAGTGATGTGGAGCACTACATCGGTAAAGTTTTGGTACATTTACAATTTAAATTATGGTTAGGTTGTGTTTTTGTAATAGGTAAATTCCTTTTTGTTTGCTTTTTTCCTGAAAACTATGAATTTTGTTAATTTCAGGTTCAGATAAAGAGATTGATGTGATTGATGTTTCACGCCAGTGTGATCTGAAGATGCGTTTGGGTGACTTTGTTGAGTACTACAACAGCCCCAACAGAGACAGGGTGCTCAATGTCATCAGCCTGGAGTTCTCTGAGACCAGGTATCAAAAGGCAGTCAGTCATTTTACTAAATATAAGTTTAAGTAACACATTGTTGTTATGGGTGTGGAGTTTTCAAGACTAAATAAAAGTTTTGGACTTAACTTAGACTGTCAAACTTGGTGGAGACGCCTAAGATTGTGAGGAAACTTTCCTGGGTGGAAAACCTCTGGCCTGAAGAGTCTGTTTTTGAGCGTCCCAATGTGCAGAAGTACTGCCTAATGGGGGTGAAGGATAGCTACACAGACTTCCATATTGACTTTGGAGGCACCTCAGTATGGTACCATGTCCTCAGGGTAAGTGGAGGAATCATTTTAATTGTTTCAAAGGGTTTTGTTCACATTCATTTTTTGTGTTTGTGTTTAAAATAAATATTTTTGCATATTTTTGAAACCTTTGCTTATTGTGCTTACTCAGGGTGAGAAAATCTTCTATTTAATTTCCCCCACCGCTGCCAACCTGGCACTTTTTGAGCGATGGAGTTCATCATCTAATCAGAATGAGATGTTCTTTGGGGACCAGGTTGATATGTGCTACAAGTGTTCTGTCAAGCAGGGAAACACCTTGTTTATACCAACAGGTAAGCGCTAAAGTAATTCTTTTTGTTAGAACAGAGTTTTATTTTATCAGATATCTCAAACTAATTACTTTAAATCAACTACAATATAAAAATTGGGCATTTCAGCTGGTTTCTACATGGCTGTACATGATGACAACACAAAAAAGCCATAGAACATAAGTAAAGTAGAAACTGTCTATGTTTCTGTAGTGGAGTCTGAGTATATTGCAACAATTTCAGCTTATTGTTCAATATTCAAACAGAGGTCGGACAGCTTTTAAAAGTTACCAGTAAAGTAGAAGACTGATTGGTGTGCATTCTTTCTCTCTTTGATTTAGATTATGAAAGCAATAACATGCCACAAAATGATTTGTGAGCAATAAAGATTACAATGGTGTTTACAACACTGTTTTTGTGTACGCACCATAATGCCTAAGCTACTTTTTCATATTTATACACTCTTACAAACTGTGTATGAATATAAGAGCATTGTTTTAGAGAGACGAGTCAAAGCTGAGAGAAAAAGATCTGCTTAAAGTGGGGATTTCTATTTATTTTTTAACCAGGGTGGATTCATGCTGTGCTCACCCCAGTGGACTGCCTGGCCTTTGGAGGAAACTTCTTGCATAGTCTCAACATTGACATGCAGCTGCGGTTAGTTTTCTGATAAATTTGTTGTATTTTTAAGTATTTAATTCAGCATTATTGTATTTTTTTTGACTGAAATGTTAAAATGTCCGTGTTTAGACATGGCGGACGAAGGAACTTAAACCGTTAATTGTTGTGGTTCCTTACTTTTAGTTCCTCAAGCCTGAAGTTCTCTATTTGTGTTTTTTTTTGTCTGCAGAGATATTTTAACCTGGTGGCAATAACTAACTTTATGTGCTGTGGTGTTGTTTAGGGCGTATGAAATAGAGAAGAGACTAAGCACAGCAGACTTGTTCAAATTTCCCAACTTTGAGACTGTGTGCTGGTATGTGGGAAAGCACCTTCTTGATACTTTCAGAGGTAAGCACTTTGGCTTTTATGATTTTATTTGAACTACTGGACTGGCCTGTGTTTGCTGTTTATTATTGCTATATTATTAAAAATGTGGTGTTCTGACAGGTTTGAGAGAAAATCGCAGGCATCCTGCCACATACCTGGTTCATGGGGCGAAGGCCCTAAACAATGCCTTCCGCAGCTGGACCCGCAAAGAGGTAAAACCTTAAGTATTTGCATTATCTGCATGACCACAGTCATTCCAATAATCTTACTCCTCGGCAGCCATCATGGCATTGCTCCCAGGCTCTGAATCTGTAACTTTTCCTTGTAACATAATTTGTATAACTGTAGAGTCTCATCCAGTGACATTTCTACAGTAAAAGGATAAATGGCCATTTCCACATTGTGACAGTTTGTAATGTGTCAAATAATTAAAAGAATAGTAATCATAGTAACATAATAAGAGCATAGTATCACTGTAGCTTTGGAAAATGTTGTAAGGAGATGATATGATTATCTCCTACACTCAGGCTTTAGCAGAGCATGATGTGGAGATTCCGGAAACCATCAATACTCAGGCGCTGGTGAAGGACCTGGCCAAGGAGATTCGTCTGGTAGAGGTAAATAAAATCACTGAAATGTTGTTTTAATTTTAGAAATGTTAATGTGTAAATGTTTTTCTTACTCCTTCTCTGTTTTAACAATTTAAAAAAATGATCTGTTTTGTCAGGATATCTTTCAACAAAACATTGGCCGCACTGGTCCTCAGTTTCCTGGTTCGCCACTCTCCAAAGCTCCCCTCACAACCTCTCAGAATTCAGGACGGCCACCTGGAAAAAAGAAAGGGCCAAAGCCCAAGGAAATGACAGGGGGTGTTGGACCCCCAGGAACCAAAAAGAAGAGTCAAAAGGGACTACTTAAAGCAGAAGCAGGAGAACTCGACCTGATTGAGATCCACACGAAACATACACTCAAGAAATTTCAAACTGGAAAGTCAAAACACAAGAACAAGGTACGATGTTTGCAAATGTTTCTCATGATACTGGGAATGCTTATCCAACATTTAAGGAAACAAGTTTCATTTTCATATATCCTTATAGTGATGATCTCTCTTTGCAGTTGGAGTTGCCATTAGAGGAGTTTGAAGGGAAGCTAAATAAAAGCAAGCTGAAACTTGTGTTGACCAATGGAAAAATTCAAGGGTAAGCTTTACAGCCATTTCTAGGGTTCCTGTTTGTTCTGTGATGTTGTCACAGATTTATGTGTTTACCTGCTGTTTTTTCTGGCTTCAGTAAGAAGGATGGCAGCAGTAATGGTGCAGGGAGTGCTGGAAACTACAAACATCTTGCGACGGAGGGATCCAGTCTGTCCGACTTGGAGTCTGAAGATGAGTTGCAGATTGATGAGACCCCACCTCCACGACGCAAGACAGCTGGACTGAGTAAGAAGAAGAAGCTAAGTGGTAAGTGGGTTATGCATTGCTGAAAAAAATTAGTGATATACATGTATTTAATCTGTTTATTCATTTATCCATTGCAAGTAAAACTTAACATACTTCAGTATAGCTGTTTGAATGCCTGGACTGATAACAAAATGTGGTTTTTAATATAACTCATTAGTAAGTTTTAAAGCTGTAATTCAATAGTGTTAAAATGTACCTTCAGGTCTTCCTAGAAAGCTGCCCAGAGCCAAACCGTGCTCTGACCCTAATCGCATCAGAGAGCCTGGAGAAGTTGACTTTGACATTGAGGTGAGATTATTATTCAAACGCCCATCCTTTCAGGTCTTTGCGGGCCAATTTAAATGAGTTCATTACTTATAACTGTCAGAAAAGGTCAGTTCCAAAGATTTACCCTATTTTTTGGACCATAAGGCGGGCGCCGGATTATAAGGCACATTGTTGATGAACGGGTCTGTTTTCATACACAAGGCGCATCGGGTTATAAGGCACATTAAGCGAAACTAAACAGATGAGTCAAATTTATGCTTATGCACTCAACTCATTCTTCTTGCTTCGTCCACTTCCATACCATTGATTCGTTAAAGTTAAATTCTCTCACAGCTGATCTATTTCCATGTTGTTGCAGTATATTAATGACTAACCTCGTATTGTGGATGGATTATCTCAGATGTTCTCTTGGCTGAAGTTTGGTCTGTTTACAGCATCCTGCCATGCAATTACATTTGTCCCTAACCATCGGGAACCCTCACGTTAAAAAAAGTTGGAGAAAAGTTGGCGTTCATCCTCCAGCTTCACTATGTTATACTAACATAGCTGTGTCGCTAGTGATCACGTAGCACATTGGTATATACCAGCTAGTTTAACTTCAGTAACCCTACAAACATTAGTGCTGTTTAGTTTTCTGTCTTCATTTATGTTGGAAGTGATAGCAGAGCTGTACTTTTTAATTTTTTCAGAAATTTCTCAGTAAGAACATGGTATATCATGTTTAGGTGGAAACTAGCGAGCTAACTTCCTGATAACTTCTAAATCCTTTAAATTTAACAAATTCCGTTTTCATGGATGCCTGGATGTTAAACTTTATTGTTACACCTGGTAAAGCAGCAACACTGATCATTTTATTAAAGATGAAAGAATTTAGACAATTTTTAACTTTCAGTGATGCCGCAGTGTTTGTTTGACTTTGAGACCTGAAGTGGAGTTTTGGACCCAGTTTTCCCCCGAGTCTGCTAGGCTCCTGACTACGGTACCTGTAATGCTCTGACAATCCATCAAGCGGTTCGTAGCTTACCAAAGTCATACTAAAACATTTTTTGACAGATTTTTATGTGCTGTGTACCACATAAAATCAGTTTGAGGTCAGTAAGCACAACCAAAATTCATACATAAGGCACACACTGTCCATTTTTGAGAAAATTAAAGGATTTTAAGTTTACCTTATAGTGCCAAAAATACAGTAAACTATTCACTACACTATAATTTATTTTTCATAAATTAGATTGGCTCACTTATATTGATTTTGTTATTCCCTGTCGAGCAAATAAAAACTTTTATTTCATTAGACAAGTCATGCAGTGTTGACATGAATTTGATAATTATAGCACCTGTTCAGTTTTTAAACAATTGATGTGGCTTCAGGAGGACTACACCACTGATGAAGAGGCACTGGCTGCCCATGGAGTGAAGGGTGGTGCAGGGGGCATTCTGGATTTACTGAAGGCTAGCAAGCAAGTGGCAGGCTTGGACTCTACAGCAATTGGGTAAGATTGCCTTGATTATCTCTGTGTTGCTACTTATAAATAGATGTAATAAAATGGTACTGTGTGACGCTGAAACACCCAGAGGACTTTGTATACGTTTCTCAAGAGCAAAAGCAGGGGAAAATGACTCGGTGTTGATGAAGTAATCTTGAAAACCTTTAGGTTTTACAAATTTGCAATGGTTTGAATCCCACTTTGTAAAAGAATTTTATATTTTGAGGTAATTAGTGATGAACTGTGTACTTTTATCAGTGAGGAAGCCCCAGCCTCTCCTAGCACTCGTGATGCCATTCAAGGGATGCTCTCCATGGCCAACCCCCCTTCGTCGTCCTCCTCCTCCTCCTCTTCATCTCCTTTGTCTATATCTGGAGGCCTGACAGAAGGATTAGGGGTCGTCAAGGAAAAGGGCGGCAAGGCTGTATGGGTGACAGGAGGGGTCAAAAAGACAGCAAATTCCGAGAAGAAACCTGTCATTCAGCGACCTGGAAAACGTCCAATTAAACGACCAGCCCGTCACCTTAGTGATGAGGAAAGTCCAGATGAACAGGAGACTCTGGGAACTTGTTTTAAAGATTCAGACTATGGTGAGCAGGAAAACTTTGATTAATTCTCCTGATCAAGCCATAATTTAAATGTGATCATTTGTATTTATTTATTATTATTTTTTTAAGTTTACCCATCCTTGGAATCTGATGAGGAGGATCACACCAAGACAAAGATGAAGCGGAAGAAAAACTGGGATGACACACCATGGAGTCCAAAAGGTAAATAAAGCAGAAGGATCAATGAAATTTCTATTTAGCTTTCTGATGTTTAGTCACTCAATAACTTATTTTCATATACAGCCAGGGTGATGCCCACCCTTCCCAAACAGGATCGTCCAGCCAGGGAAGGGGCTAGAGTTGCCTCTGTAGAAACTGGCCTTGCTGCAGCTGCTGCCAAGCTGGCGCAACAAGTGAGTTGGGGGGTACTAATAAAAAAAATCTAGTCTTCTAATGTCCCTTGGAAAAGATGAAAAAAAAAAAAATGTTGTTTGTGATTTAGGAGCAGCAAAAGCCCGCTAAAAGGAAGTACACGAAAAAGCAGCGTCCCCCTGCTCCTGTCATCACTCCACCTCCTGTTCAGACCGAGCCAGCCCCACCCTCTCCGACACCTGCCCCAGAGTCTGCAGCAGACGCCAGCCCAGACAGGAGAGTGGATTATTACTCTGCTAGTCTGTTGGACCATGAATATACAGCAGGACCAGGACCTTTTGGCTCAGGAGGACCTAGAGGCAGTGGAGCCATGGCTCCGGGTGTATTTCTCACATCAAGAAGACCTTCTCTGTCTCCACAAAATAGCAGCTCTCACTCCGGTGCATCCCCGGCAGGTTTATCCAGTCAGGGCACAACAGGAGTCGGTCAAGGTGAGCAGAAAATTGAGTAAACTTTAATACTGACAGCATAATTACATATTTTATGAAGTTTATTTGTTTTTAATGTTTCCCTCTTACCTTGATTTAGGGAAACGTCCAAAGAAAGGACTCGCGACTGCAAAACAGAGACTTGGAAAAATCCTGAAAATTCACCGCAATGGCAAACTTCTCTTGTGAGAGATGTTTGAAATGTGGCTGAAGACTTGAAGAATGAGAATGAAGAAAAGAACTTTTGTGAAGTAGGTCTGAAGGAAATAGAGATAGAAATCTATATTTTTTACTCCAGATAAATTTGTTTACTGTTTTTACTCGTTTCTGAACCTCACAAAATTGTTTGTCCTACACCAGTTACTCTGCCCAGTTCTTCTCACCCTCATCTGCATAAAGGTATTTTCAGAAGCACATATGTGGCTTTAAGTGAATCACTGGTAATGTTCTGGAGAAATACTTAATTTGGTAATTAATTATTAATTACTACATATTTGACATTGCATTTGAATTTCAGAATGTCAGGTGGACATTGATTTAAAGTGGTAATTGACAAAGGCAAGTGGTTTCTTTTGTTTAGGCCATTTTAGAGGTTGTATTTATGCAAAAACATTGTACTATCCATCGTACATTTTTTGTTTATTTTAAAGGGAAAGAAAACAGTTAATGTTATATTTGTATAGGCCCCAGTCCCATGCAGAAGATCCATGGGGGCAAATACTGACAGTTGTAGTATTATTTTTGTTTAGTTTCTTTTTTACCTCATTTCTTCTACAATAAAACTTGTGCAAAACTCAAGTGTCTGCATATAATATGCAACATGTATTAATTCTTTTAATGAAATTTTACCCTGATGTTTGTATAGAAAATATATCTCCATATTGTAGCTCTACCTAAAAAAGCTGATGTGCTAAACTAATGCCAGGACTTAACACCATTATTCTATTTATTCTTTTCATATTTATTTAACAGGGCAGAACTTTTACCATCTCTTATCCTGTTTTAATGTTGTATTTTTTTGAAACCTCATCATCTTGGTCCCTGCGTCAAGTATTTTCAACCACTTTATGCCTGTACAAAAACTGTAGCCATTGCTTTGTTGTCACTGTAAATATTTGTATTATTTGTAATTAATATAGCTGCTTAAATGCAGAACAATTTTAGACTTTAAAAAAAAAAAAAAAGGTTCCTGCATGTTTCCGTAAATTGCGCCCCAGATTTTAGCGGGACTCGGGTCAGAAATAGAACGTGTTTTTGTATCACAGAATGTACTAGTCCTATAATGTTGGCAGAGGTGTAGATTTAACTTTGTGAAGGTGCAGGACATGAGTTTATATGTAAATATATGTTGTAATTTAAGTTCTTTTATAGTTCAAAAACTTTCAGATCTTTCGTAACATGACTTGTACATTATACATTGCTGTATTTGGGAAATATCTGAAATAGTTCTTTTTTTTATATTTGTATGCAGTAACTCTCATGCTAAGTCCATGTTGTCTTGTTAGTGTTATTGAAAGCGTGCTGGAAAATGCCCTTGTTAAATTTCATCCATTTAGTTTTATAATAATTATTGTTGATTTTCACTCTTGTGTTGGTGTGAACTGTGCATTTAAAACACGATGTGTTTTAAATACAACCTGGAAAAGATAAAATATACCTTGAGCAAAATGTCTTTTTTTTTCTTTTTTTCTTTTGAATTTATTTGATCATTGCTGAGTCACCAAAAGCACTACCGGTGGGTCTTTGATTTCTCATGTCTGCTAAAGAAACAAGGTGTCAGTGCATTCATGAAGTTGTCACTTAGGAATGTTTGTGAATAAACAAACAAGGAATGTTGTGTTGTATTAAAAACATCTACACTTAATTTATTCCAATAAAAGTACAGTTTCATGAATTGTAAAGATTAGCAAGCTATTTGGATAGTTTTAATAAAGGGTGTAAGCATATTTTCTCATGTTTTTTTTTTGTTGATCTACTGTACAATTTATTATTTTGACATTTAATTTTAGGCTTGAATACATTTGTCAATACAATGTCCAGTCTTTATTCCACAAATGTCAGTGAGTTTGAATGCACTTTGATATTAAACTATATTTTTCAGAAAACCTAGAGACTTGTGCTTTCGTTTGTGCATTTAATCGAAAGTTTGAGACTGGAAATACCAGTTACTTCCTATCTGAAATGCTCTAGCGTTTGTTTTTGTTTGTTAATAAAAATTACAAGGGAGTGCCCTGTGTAAACGCAACAGCAGGTATTCTCGCGAGATCCAAACTGCCCTACCACTCGTTAGTGCAAGATGGAGAAGCAAATGTAACACGCATTCGAGGTAGGCAGAAAGACTTATTCAGAAGTGTTGACATAGGGTTTAGCAAAACGGTGACTGACGGCTATCGTCCGTAAATTGCTGATTGCTTCTCGTCACGGGATCCGAGGCACCAGAATAGTGTGTTTTTAATGGTAACGTATATGTCTTATGCAGTGTAAACCGCCATTTTTAATTTAGCCGTGATCCCATGGATAGAGCATTGTGCGGACTCGGAGCCCTCACGGCTAGCTGATTAGCTCGCGCGAAACCCTCAAACACAGAAGCCGCACACTTAACACGCAGAGTCATGTTCACTGTGTGTGGGTATTTGCACCTCTGTGCAACTAATTCAAAGCCAAGTTTCTCCCTCCGTTGCGGCTTATTCTCTTGGAGGAAAAGAAGACAACTTGAGCCAAAGTGTGTGTTGCAGATTGACTTTTCGTGATGTGCTAACGTTAGCCGTCAAAGCTGAATTAAAGCCGAAGTAACAAATGTTAGCCAAAAGTGCTAATAAACCTAGCTAACATCAGATGACTAGCTGTTAACTTTGTCTACGTGAGCGCCACTACTGAATTAGCTTTAACTGCGTACCAGGCTACTTAAACAACACTTAGAAATAATGGGATAGTATCTGAATGAACACGCTTTCAACTTGGAGCTAACTAAGTTAACTTGGGAGTAATAATAGCCTTTACTTCACTTTGTGTTTCGGTTGATGACTTCAACAGACCATAATGTCAGCGACTATAAATGCTGCAGTTTGGTTTTAGATTCAGTGTGCGTTCATCGGTAGAATCAGCATGATTTCGTCAAAGAAAAATATTACATTCGGTTACGTGTGCAAGTTTTATTCAGCCTTTATTTTTAAAGGCGATGCCGTTGAGTCTCACTGTCTCGTTTACAAGAGAGACAGTTTCAGACAGCAGCAGCATATACTAGTCTTGAGATCAAGCGGCGATGCCACTTGGTGAAAACGTACCGAGCTGCTGAAATGTGAATTTTTGTTACCTGTCAGATTCCCTTCACGACCTTATCATACTCGTAATCGCTGTTGATTGTGATGGTATGACGGAGGAGTAGACCTGCTGTAAAAACTTCCACATGGGTTTTTGTATCCTTTATTACTGAATCAAACTATGGCCGGGATAGTTCATTTATCCCAGGCCTCAGCTCGTTCCTTAAAGGTGATCAGCTTGTAAAAGTGTAAAACCGTTAAAGTTTTTCTGCAACTATTTGTATGTACTTTTAAATCTAGGCACCTTATTCTGTTCAGCGATATAGAGCTTCTGATATTAAAGTTCTATAAAATTTAATGAGATTGCCCAGATGGATATTGTTTTAGATGGACTACTAATCTCTCTTATAGATTTTTCCCAAGTACAGTTCTGTTTTGTTGGCATAAATAAGGCATGCATGGGCTGAACACTGTAGTTTAATGGCAGACAAAGAAGTTGAACTTGAGAAAATTTTAAACAATAAGGATCTGCTTATTCTAGTGTATGCTTACATACAAATAACTCTCATAGATATTATGCACACTGTCCAATTATTTACAAGATATCAAAGAATTCAGTTTGTTTAAAAATAATGACTTAAAGAAGATACAGATGAGAGAAATGTCATTTACATGTGCAAAACCACAAACGTCCTGAAACTTGTGTATAAAAGGAAACTGTTAAGGCCCCAAGGTTAGAAAACTAGAGATACAGCCCTGTTTCAGAGTTTAAGTGAAACAGAAATTGTTTAACTAGTGTTTAACTATATTTAATTATACAAAGTAGAAAATATTTCAGTTCTAATAGAATTCTGCCTGAAACACTGACATGACAGATTTACCTTGGTCAAAATGGGCGTATGGAGAAAGAGAGATGGTGTCCAAGCAGTTCCATTTTTTTCATTCTTCATTCAAAACTAATTTCATTGTCTGTCATGTTTTCAGATTTTGTAAAGAAACTGCATAGTAAATCAATGATGAGAAAGGTGGAGCCACTGAACCAGATCAGATTCTGGTGAGTACTGCTACCCCCCTCCTTTTTTTTCCTGTTTTGACTGAACTGAGCTGGCAGTACATATTAATACGTGAAGAATATCCCTGTAGGGATAAATTGATGTAAGAACTGAATGTCTTTTATTAGTTGATTTTTGCATCACCTATTGGCAAATAAGATGGTATTCAGAGATGGCAGTGGTCGATGTTTATCTGTTGTGTTAGCAGAGATTCCCACGGGCTAAACGTTTTGGTAATTTGAAGGCTGAACTACATAAAAACAGTTCAGTATTGTTATTTTTTTAAATAATGATTTTTTTGTTTTCATACGGCACAAAAAGCAGAGTAAAAGTCAAAAACAAAACACCCCCTATAGCTATTGGCAACGTTTTGGCACATTCAGGTTTGCAATAAGAAGAGGAGCAAGGTATTTCTGACAGTAAAATCTTGGGTGCATGTGAAATATTTTTTCCAAAACTCAAATTAGCTAAAGTTATTGAAATTCCTTAATAAAAAAAAAAAAGTGACCTTCTTTTCTGGTTCCATGTGGTTATATCTGTCTAACCAGATGGTCTTGGTGAGATTTGCAGTGATTTCTATTTTTTAACCATTGTTCAGCTCTAAACAACTGGGCTCAGTGACAGTGTTTTTGCTGCTCATCATACCCAAATATTAATTTAGGGAAAAACCTCCTCCTCACTGGGTGTGTGGAGCTTTTTGAAACTTTTTGGTTTATATTTTAAAAAAAAACAACTATGAGTGAGTGTAAATACCATTTTAAATAATCACCAATAATACAACCAGTGTCAGTAAAATATCCACTGATATTGAAATTAAATTTTTAAAACAAAAACATCCTTTATGATAATACACAGATATGGGAGGGTTTTAATTTAGTTCCCACTCATTTTGTGTAATTTTTATTTGCATATCAATAAATAATGCATGAATAATTCAGATTTATTTGGTAAACAGAAGAAAACAGTGCCTACTATTTTTTTCCATGTTTTAATTTTTTTTAAATGAAACTGAATTTTGTTAAATTATGAGTTGCAGAAAAGGACACTTAAATCATATAAAGCCATAATATAGCACTGACTAACTTAGGAATGTGTGTTAGTGCTTAAAGATTTCAATTAGGTACTTGCTTACTACGTCAGTCTTGTACACATTGAACTAGACAATTAGCAACCCATAAGCTTATTTGGCTGAAATTAAGTGTATTCTCTTGACTTCTCCAGCTTTAGTAAACAGGCTTGTAAAAATTCAATTTTTTAAAAATATTCATGGATAAAATACCTAAAGTTGTTTTGATGCAATGTGCTTGTGTTTTTCCTAATTATTCACGGTGGCTAGCACATTCTTTTGATGCACATGAAAGTTCTTATGAATATATCGGCTCTTACGCTGTTGTAACTGGTATGCTTTAATGAAAATAACTTGAAGAACTGTGTGGACTTAACATGCTAAGATGTTTTGGTGGTGCATCCCACAGAGAACCCATTGCCCCGTTATAAATACGCACTGCATCGATACAGACAGCAGTGGCTTCTCATTCCCAGCCGTAGCGTTATTCACTTTTTGCACACTACCCACACTCATCATGACTGTGCCAAGAGCTAGTGCCTGTGTGCTATGGAAACAGGCGGGGATACTGTAATACTCCGGACGGACGAACAAACTTCTTAATTGATTCGGTAGTCAATTTTCCCTTCTGCAAACTAAAAACAAAACTCGCAGTGTCACGTTAGACCAGTCCTACAATGATTCAGCGAGTTGGTCTGCGTTTCTGCTCACTGCTCAACTAGCGGTAGCTAGCTCGCTAGCTAGCGCGTGCAACGACTGTGGCTTTAGAGGCAGAAACTCCGAGCCTAAAAAAAGTCACGTTATTGTTTCCAGGTATTTTGCACACATTCATTTCTTTGTCGCTGGTCACCGAGTTGTGTTTACAGATTCATCTTAACTGGAATAGGGCCAGCACAGAACCAGGGAGTGCGGGCTTCTTTTTGCGGCCTGCGCAGCCCCGACCTAAATTAGTCAAGAGTCAGGTCAGGACTGGATGGTGAATCCGTAAGGTCTGGTTTGACAGCTGTGCCACAAATGGTTTTAGCAGTTTGAATTTTGTTTTGTTACATTGTGAAGGGTTGTCTTTGATGGCACGCATGACTCGATTATGACTTGGGTGACTTAAAAAAAACTGTTTGGTGAGTTAAAATTTAAGAAGAAGATCGTTTGCTAACGTTACCGGTAGCTCGGTGTTAGCTGGTCAGGGGTTAACATCTCCGCATCAAACGTTGCAGATCGATCGCCACGTTGGGTTTTAGGGGTTTCTTGGTTTCTTAGACGTGTTGCTACCTAATTACAAACAAAACACGTCACGTTTATGACCAGTAACTGCAGTGTGGGCTTTGAATAATGAGTTGTTAATGTTAGGTAAATAACGTAAAGCTATTAGCGACGTTAGCTTGTTGGCTAGTCAGCTATAACTTTAACCTATAAGCTTCAAGTCGTGTGAGTTGATGGAAAAGCAAACAGAGAGGCGCACTGTTTGGCTAAAATCTCCCCTGAATTTCAAAGTGATATAACGTCAGGCTAATGTTTTAGGCCAATAAATGGGACCCAATATAATTTGATTAACTTTGTGTCGTACATTGCTCGCTAGCCACCAGCTAATGCTTTGCCCGGTTTGCTTTGTGATGATGAGACTTATTAAGAGAGCCTGAGAAAATTAAAAATTTTTCATCACCTTTTTAACCATTGGTGGTGATCAATCATTTTTTGCTGTAACAGATTTTCGAGGATTATCGCCATGTCATCAACCTTTGCTTATTCATTGAGTACCCTGCCAAATGTTCAGATTTGTGGTCGACTGTCTCTATTTTGTTATGTGTATTTCAAGTACATAATGTACGAATTTCCCTAGATATATAGCCAGTAGGTACTTTCTTGTGTTATATTATGTACTGGATATTATCCATATTATATTTTTTTATAACACATGTAGTCATTGTGTACTTTGGAAAAAAAAGATGTCTGTTTTGTATTATGGCATGTGGGACACTGTTGCAGTTTTGATGTGAGGTTTGATTTTGCAGATAGAGCGACTGGAACATGCCCTTAAGTGGGCATTGCCAAATACTTTTTTGTAAGTATGTATCTTATTTTTAGTTTGGGTTTTTTTTTTTAAGTCATTTTAATGTTAATATTTCTATATCTGAATGACTGTTTGGCTGGAGAATTTAGATATGTAAAGTCCAAATCTACATTAACAAAAGTGCTATAGAAGAATTTCTGCATCACAGCACACTGAAATTCATTGTTAGATGCTGTTTTGTGGTTTACATTAACATTTCTCAACAGGAGCAGCAAATAAGAGATTATCGACAATGAAGGTCGACAGAAGCAAGTTAAAGAAAACACCTACGGAAGCTGTAAGTACTTTTTGATGCTGGCTGTTCTCTTTCATAGCTCCTAACCTCACTGCTGCCTAAATTGCATATAGTTGGGTTATTTAGGCTGACTTTTCTCTAGCCAATTGTGATAAGAGTTTATAAAGGGAGCAAGGCCTAGATTATGTTATATAGTTTATAATAAAGGAACTTACTGAAGGGGCTACTTACTTTTCATTGTAAGGAATTCATGGTTTGTCACGTCCAAAAATGTGTGTGTGTGTGTGTAGGGGGGGGGGCTATGACTGTAAGCACAATGTGTATGGTAGTGTTGACAACTGATAACTTGCTAAAACTATCAAACTATTTTGAGCACCAAGCATTTCAACTTCAATTGTCTAAATCGAATTTAGTTAAACTGAACTGAATCCCCTTAATGTTGGAGTTTTAAGAATGGTAATGTGTTAGAGCTGGAGACTTAAAACATGTGATTGCCATACTGTTGTTTACCTTGATGATAATGTCTGCACAGCCGATTGCAGTGATGAGTAAACAGTGACAGGACACTTCTTGTAGGATTGTGATATTCAGAAATGGAAGTATTGGTCAGTTAAACCAAGTTATTCACTATGCTTTTTAACTATTGGTTCAAAGATGTTGAACAGTCTTCCACCGCTAGGTAGACTGCAGTACCCCTCATCTTTTTTGATGGGAAGTTGTAAACAAGCTAGAAGGAAAGTAAAATGAGTCACAGCCCTATTAAAGCAGAGCACTCTACATACGGGCATTTATTTTCTAAAACAAAGTTCTGCTAAACAGTTTCAGAATAAATTGCATTCAGCTACATTTTGCACAAGGGTATAAGCATCAGGGTAAAGAAGGATGTTGGTGCTAGCATTGCTAATGTCAGGCTCACTTGGCAACATAATCTGATTTGAATATGGAAGCACATTTCAGTTGCATTTGTATTTTTTTTTTTTGTTTCTCAAAGAATGTGATGAAAGCTTAAAATAGCTCAAATATATGTATATTACGTGTTGACTTGCTTTTTGACTTGTTAATTGATCTTTTTCTTTTCTCTTCCTTCTCCTGTTTAAACAACTTGTAAAGTACCATAGTCATAAGGAATATCTTGAGTGAAAATGTTGTGGGTTATTGTGTTTGCCCAGAGTTGTGAGTTCAGTGAAAATGGAGATTTTTACCATCTATCAGCATATCTGTTTAGAGTGCTATATTGTCTTTTTGAGAAGACTCACAAGGATCCACGAACTGTGCTTGACCAAATATTTTTGTAAACCTTCTGCACCAACAGCCTGCTGACTGCAGGATACTTATAGAGAAGCTCAAGGCATGCAATGATGAGCAGCTATTGGTTGAATTGCAGCATATCAAGACCTGGAATATTGGCAAGGTAAGAACATTTGGCTGAAGGAGAAGCTCCTCCGCCAGTGTTTTATGAAACACAAACTCTTATAACAAGTTTCCCATCAGTCTAGAATTGTGTAGAATATCATGAATGTAAGTAAATGTATTTGAGAAATGTCACAATACCTGATGACACAAGTTCATGACACAATTTCTGCACTGCACTCCTAGAAACATCTCCCTGAAATAAAATGATAGAAAACAGTCTAGCTTTCCTCCTCTTTTGTCCTCTCTTGGGCAGCATGTATGTCTTAGCAAATGTAGTAATAATACAGATTAACAGAATGCAAATGGTGATGGTGATTTAATCCTAACTTAATGCTACACATTTTAAGTTCAAGTTCAAGTTTTAAACCTTAGAAATAAATTGACTTTGACTTTATAAAATCTATGAAAATGTATGAGCTACAAGCAAATATGAAAAAAATGTCTGTTATCACAGAATGTCATTGGCACTTCCCATGCTTGGGTCAGACTTGCTATCATTACAGAATTGTAATAGTCAGGAGTACAACTAATTTGAGAGCACAATAAAAAATGTAAAAAAAAAAATTGGACATTAAATTAAATCAATAATATGTAATATTTGTTTGACATTTGTTTTTGTTTTTTTTGTTTTTATCCCTTTCAACAGTGTGAGCTTTACCATTGGGTGGATCTGTTGGACCGCTTCGATGGCATTCTGTGTGATGCAGGCCAGACAGTAGAGAATATGTCATGGCTGTTGGTGTGTGACCGTCCAGAGAATGGACAGCTCAAAGCCTTGCTTTTGGCAGTGCTCAACTTCACAGCTTTGCTCATTGAGTACAGCTTCTCTAGGCACCTTTACAGCTCAATAGAGGTATGCTTCAACCAATTCAGCTCTTGAGTATCAGTTTTTATTTTTAATTTTTTGTGCTGTGGATATGTCAGAGAAAAAGAAGTTCACGAACTTAAATATTTTTTGTTTTATCTACCATCCACCCCTTTACAGCACTTGACCACCTTGTTAGCATCATGTGACATGCAGGTGGTCCTGTCTGTGCTGAACCTACTCTATGTGTTCAGTAAGCGATCCAACTACATCACAAGACTGGGATCTGACAAAAGGACGCCGCTCCTGGCCCGTCTGCAGCACTTGGCTGAGGTCTAGTTAACTTTTATCGTCATGATTCTAGCTGTCCCTTAAGACATGGAGTTGAATTGTTTAGTCTCTTTGTTCTTTTCTGCAGAGTTGGGGTGGGAAGGAGAATGGCTTTGGTTTGGCTGAATGTTGCAGGGATCTGCCTATGACGGTAAGATTTCTTTTTTGTTGAGTGAGTGATCTTACTTAGTAACTATCACCTACCTTTTACTGTTGCCCAGAAAGTTTTATGTTTCTAAATAGATGGTGTCAAAAACTACTAAATTACGCCTACTTACAAATTATGTTTATATTCCCACTGCAGAAGTATCCTCCCAGTGCCACCACACTTCACTTTGAGTTTTATGCTGAACCGGGCCCTGAGATCAAAGTAGAGAGAAAGGTATAGGCATCAACATTTACTTAAGCAATCAAAGTAAAAACTGAATAATATTTAGAATATTCTGTCAACTTCTTGATTTTGTCCCAATCATTTCCAAATTTCATATTCCCTCAGCAGACAAGTAGTAACACACTACATTATATTCACATCGAGCAGCTTGACAAGGTACAGTCAAATTAGAATTGGATTGTTAACAACTTAAAAGCTGCATCTTGGCTTCTTGACCTAATAAATAGCGTTTTGTGTCTCATAGATTTCAGAGAGCCCATCAGAAATCATGGAGTCACTGACAATGATGTACAACATCCCAAAAGACAAACAGACCCTACTGTTCACTCATATTCGACTAGCCCATGGTTTCTCAAATCACAAGAAGAGGTTGCAGGCTGTACAGGCCCGACTGCATGCTATTTCTATACTGGGTGAGCAAAAGCCTTTTTTCCCAATAAAGTGACACGATTTTGGTCCTAGTTTTAAGTTCTGACCTCTTCTCTCTTTTTCTTTGCCTCTCCCCCCCAGTGTATTCAAACGCACTCCAAGAGTCAGCCAATAGTATTCTGTATAATGGCTTGATAGAGGAGCTGGTAGATGTCTTGCAGATTACAGACAAACAGCTTGTGGTAAGAAAGTTATTTCATTTTTTTTTTCAAGCTGGATCAAATGACTAAATGTACTTTCATTATTTTATAAAAGTGGCTTTTGATGTGTCAGAATATGATTACTTACAGTGCCTTCTTTATTCTTGGGTCTGCACAATCTCTGTCCCCTTTCATTGTCTCTTCTCTGAAATACTGTTTTGGATTTTTTTCTTCAGGATATCAAGGCAGCATCTTTGCGCACTTTAACTTCAATTGTCCATCTGGAGAGGACGCCCAAGCTTTCCAACATCATTGACTGCACCGGCACTGCCTCATACCATGGCTTCTTGCCAGTGTTGGTTCGCAATTGCATACAAGCAATGATTGGTGAGAACATATCGGAAATTATTGCCTAGATTTTTAGTGAATGATGTGCAAAAAATTTATTTGGTAAATAAAATCATAGCTTTTAACCCGCCCACCCCTTCATTTGTTTCCTAGATCCTCTGATGGAACCATACCCACATCAGTTTGCAACAGCACTCTTCTCATTCCTTTACCATTTGGCTAGCTATGATGCTGGAGGGGAGGCCCTTGTGTCTTGTGGAATGATGGAAGCCCTCCTTAAGGTACATGCAGGCCCTATAATCCATCTTAGCCATTCATAATGTTATCTTTAAGAAATATTTCAATGGTTATCTTGTACTTTATAGGTGATCAAGTTCTTGGGTGACGAGCAGGACCAGATCACCTTTGTGACAAGAGCAGTGCGGGTTGTGGACCTCATCACCAACCTTGACATGGCTGCCTTTCAGTCCCACAGCGGCCTTTCCATTTTCATCTGCAGACTAGAGGTTTGTTAGGCATATTCCTGACCTAGCCATTTTGAGATATACTCACTCAGTCCTCTGCATTTGCTGATTCCTCTCTCTATCAATTTCTTAATATAGCATGAGGTGGACCTGTCGAGAAAAGAGTGCCCTTTTGTCATCAAGCCAAAGATCCAGAGGCCTAGTGCAGCAGTAGAGTCTGAGGACATGGACACAGACATGGAGAGTAAGTGAAGATATAGAATGTTTTGAATTTTATTAATATACCAAAAACAACCAACCAATAACACAACGTCACATTCTGTACTGACAGAAGATGGCTCTAAACGTGTTTTTAAAACTTTAACTATAAGCACTTAATTCTTAAGTCCAGCTTCACAGACAGTGTTATATCTGTGTCAGTTTTTGAGAGCAGGGCTCAATGGTGTAAATTAACCTCTATATGTGTAGTGTTTCATGTCCTCTTTAATGTTTAACATCAGGATGGTGCTTAAGATGATCTCAGTGGACTGGTATTTACATAGTGCTTTTCTGTTCTTACTGACCACTAAAACTGCTTGACAGTACACACGCATTGATAGATTCATTCCACAAAGTTGTAGCGCTTTGTTTGTCTCACATCTACAGCCAATTTCAAATTGATTTGACCTCACATGGATGTCTCTAGACAAACAGAGCAAACCCATCCGGGCATAGGTAAAGCATGCAGGCTATGTGCATGATGGCTCCAGGATGGTGTGAACCTAGAACCGTCTTTCATGCTGTAGATGGTGCTAGCTTTTATTTACTGAAAACACATGCCCTGGTTGGAATTGCGATTGGTCAGTCATGCGGATGGTATGGTTAGAATTTGTTGTGACCAAATTGTGACTCCTTGGATAGTGTTGATCATTCAGGCTGGTGCAGGTTGTATAACGATGAGGGCAAACTTCGTGTACCAGATTTGGGGCAACTTTAAACCTGTTATTAATTAAATGCCACTGTTTACTTGAGAATTTTTGTTGAAAAACACAACAGTGAGTTCTCAGTGCTTCACCAGCCTTTCCAGTCTTTGAGTACAATGCTAATTGTTTGAGAAGAGTTGTTGGATGCATTGTAGAGCTGAAAAATCTTCTAAACTTATTGGGGTTACTCCTTCACAGAGAGAATGTTGGTGTTTTCGGATTTTAGTCGGCATCAGAGGAAAATCATGAGTTCCAAAATAATCAAGCAGTATGTGAATGTGTTTGATCAAACATCGCAAGTGAACAAGGACATATGACTTCTTTGCCCAAACGTTGATTCTCTTCATCTGGATGTAGTGTTTTCAGTGGGAGAAACATTTCATCATTCATCCAAGTGACATCTTCAGAAGGCTTGACTTCTTCATCCAGATGAACAGAATTAATTTTGGGGGGATTTTCTTTACCTGGATGATTGAGCATGCATCGAGACATGGCTTCTTTGATTTCCAGCAGTCAACTTTCCTCTTCTCTGATTCACAGCTGCTGTATTTTGTTTTCGATGTACTCTGACTTTCATATATTTATGATCTGAATAGTTAAGAGTAGGGGTGGAGCCGAACCTGAATACGATATTCGGAAAGGCACTAATAACGTGTTTTTTACGAATATTTATTTCCAACATATACTTAAAAAAATATTTGTATTCGGGAACAAGAAAAACTTCATAGCAAAAAGCTGAGTTTCCTTGCATTTCCTTGCAATGCATGCCCAGATGAGTGAGTGACATGTAAAATGTGAGTGACACAGGCTGCTCCACACAGCAACAGAGACGGCTAGCCTGAGCGATAAAAGACTGAACTGCATCACTATTTTTGTTGAATAGATTTTTTGGTACCTTAACTGGGTTCCGAAGGCAGTTTATAACTTTGGCGAAGATCGGGAGATTATTCAATTACACTGCGTTATTGACATCTGCAGTCGGTGCTCTCATGTTCGCTCTGTTTACGTAGCTCTGTTAGTTCAGTCATTTAGACAATAGGCTGTTGACAGAGTAACGTTCGGTTAAAACAATGCTTGTGTAGTTGTGTCGAATTGTGTGCACATGTGCGAGTTATATGGTACGTTTAAATTACTTTGTCTTTTGCTGACGGCAAGATGTAGGCCAGTTAACCTTAGCATAGCTTCCCGTCACTCATTAACTTAGCTGAAACTCCCCACATGTATTTGGGCAACCAAATAGAAACGAGTGTTGCTGCTGAGCCATCTCTTGGTCCTCCATCAGCCAAAAAAACTTGATCAAGTTCTGTGTGGAAGCATTTTGAATTTTACTTAAATACAAAAACTTTCCCCCCTCAACAAATACAAATACCGATACAAATACTGGCTGCTTTGCACATCTCTAGTTAAGAGATGATGGTATGTTGCAGTCTCTCCTGGTGGCTTTAGCGGTAGTACAATGCAGGATCGGGACACTCCTTTTCGTCCAAATTGTGCAGTTCTGATGGACCGAGCTCCCTGTAGGTTAACTTTTTTCCAATTGTACTATTCACAAAACAGACAAACCAGCATGTGTTTAGTGTAACCATCATCGGTAGCTAAAGTCTACTGGTTTGCTTTTCTCCTGCTTTGTGTGCTCACTTTGACTGTATTTAATGAAACTGAATTCACACTACAGCTGTTCTTGTTTACATGCCCTTCTGCTTTTGTTGTCAGATGACTGAATGCGCATACTGACACAAGTGACACCGACTAAGACTAACGTACAATGCACCGAGTGATGTTCTGTTGCACTGTACAAAAAAGAAGTGTTTTAGCATTAAAACATGCAAACCATTTCTAGTAGCTCCTCCAAAACAACAGTGAACCAGTAAAGGGCCATTTCAGCAAATACCAATTACTATAAAGCCTCCCTAGTAAGAAAATTGGAAAGGTTTTGGATTCTAAAATATTTCTAAAACTTAATTTTTAGATCTTATAAATACAGTTGTAAATATTTATTTTTACACTAAAATATTTAGTGACCCTACAATATTGATGCTTTGTACTTTTTTTTTTTTTAATTCTTTGCCAAAGAGATTTTTGTCCTGTTTTGCCCCATTCTGAGCTAAAAACCTCCTTATGTGATGCAGTCATGTTAAAGCGAATACTGTATTCAGAGATTGAGTTGAATCACTTGGTTATCGAATCTATACAACAATAAATTAAGGCTATATTATCAATAAAGGGGATCATGCCTAACTTATGCATATGGTTTTCCTAATAAAGTCCTTGGTTGGTCATGGGCAGATTTTATGAGATGTAGTCTGTCTGTTAGGGTATAAATATACCCCTGTTGTTTATATAAAAACATTGTGAATTCTCACAGTGTCAGAAGTTGCTATGGAAAGCAGCCCCCGACCATCAACATCTTCTAGCTCCAGAGCCGAGGGAGAACACCGAGCACAGAGCAGCACTACTAACACGCCTCGTGCAGGTACGCACATCGCAAACAAATGAATATATGCATTTTATCACTACTGCATTCTTCATTTTCCATAATTCTCATCTCTTTAGGTATGCAGTGTATCCCCCAGAGGGCAGCTCTGTTGAAGTCGATGCTAAATTTCTTGAAGAAAGCCATCCAAGACCCTGCCTTTTCTGATGGCATCCGCCATGGTGAGTTATTGGAATCCACATCTTTGTTGTACCGATGAACTTGAGATCATACATCTTGTACTTGTTTATATGGAAATGTTGTGTATTATTGTCAACTGAGTTGTTGTTTTTTTAACTCTCCAAGTAATGGATGGGTCCTTGCCTACCTCACTCAAGCACATCATCAGTAATGCAGAATATTATGGCCCCTCACTGTTCCTCCTAGGTGAGTACTATATAAAAGCTTTTTAGTTTACAAGTCCTCATCTGACTTCAGAAATGCAACATTTTTCTCATATTAACTTTCTGCTTCATCAGTGTTTGAATATTTTTGTCAGTGTTTTGGATTACAATTTCTTTCCCCCCACCCCCATTTTTGTTTTTGTCTTTCTATTTTTTAGCGACAGAAGTGGTGACGGTGTTTGTGTTCCAGGAGCCATCTCTGCTCTCCTCTTTGCAGGATAATGGTCTCACTGATGTCATGCTGCATGCCCTTCTCATCAAAGATGTGAGTTTGTAGCTTTTACTTGTGGCAGTTCAGTATCAGTTTTCTGTTTCTTTGTACACTCAATAGATTTTTAGAATTTATTTGTTGTTTTTAGATATTTAAATTAGACTATAATAATATCCATCCGGTCATAATATAAGTTGTATATACAGGTTGACATTACTGGAAAGCATTCCAATACATGCAACCAGTGTTCAACCCACGGGTTAATAGTGAGCCTTTAACTGGAAAAACAGTGAAACATTTAAAACTCTTTTGCAGGTTCCTGCTACCCGCGAAGTATTGGGTTCTCTCCCCAATGTGTTCAGTGCCCTCTGCTTGAATGCAAGAGGCTTGCACTCTTTTGTTCAGTGCCAGCCCTTTGAGCGACTCTTCAAAGTGCTTTTGTCTCCTGACTACCTGCCTGCAATGCGACGACGGCGAAGCTCTGATCCTTTGGGTGAGGTCCCCCTTTTGTTTATTTCTTCATTCCCCCCCCCTGATCTTTACCTGTGTTCATTAGATAACATGTTGTTTGTTTCAACTCAGGTGACACTGCATCCAACTTGGGTAGTGCTGTGGATGAGCTCATGAGGCACCAGCCCACTTTGAAAACAGATGCTACTACTGCTATTATTAAGGTAGTCTAACTTTAATTTACAATATTTCAAGTCTTGAAACAGAACATGTCAAGGTATCTAAAGCAAAGTTGCTATTACAGTTGCTCGAGGAGATCTGCAACCTAGGTCGAGCTCCTGAGTACATCTGCCAGAAACCATCTATCCAGAAAGCAGATGGTACTGTTGCAGTTCCACCAGCACGCTCCAGCCATGCTGCTGAAGAAGCTTCAAGTGAGGATGAAGAGGAAGAGGAGGCCCTTCATACATTCAGCCAGCAACAGGGGGAACCAGAGAGCAGCAGACAGTCAGTGCCACTTGAACTGTATGACTCTGAGTTCATAACGCAATAGAACAGAAAAACAAGTCTTTACAGACTTTAATTACTTTTCCAGGCTAATTGACTAAATTTCAAATATACAGTTGGTGGTTGAAGTTTTGATAATGTGTGTATTCTTGCAGGGTGGTTGGCACTGAGGAACGGATACCCATTCCTCTAATGGATTATATTCTTAACGTGGTAAGTCTTTGCTTCAGTGGTTTTACTATCTGGTTTATGTTGCAATACGCTATAATTTGGAAATCGTCTAAGCCATTAAAGCAGTTGTTTACCTTTAGCACTTAAGTCCATAATTTGGTGTGCATATGTTCTTCAGATGAAGTTTGTGGAATCCATTCTGAGCAACAACACCACAGATGACCACTGTCAAGAGTTTGTCAACCAGAAGGGGCTTCTGCCTCTCGTCTCTATTCTGGGCCTGCCCAACTTGCCCATAGACTTTCCCACCTCAGCTGCTTGCCAAGCAGTTGCTGGTGTCTGCAAGTCCATACTGGTGAGCATAACATAAAAATAACTGGAATTTATTTCCAGTTTTTTTTTTTTTTTTTTTTTTTTTTTTTTTTTAAATTAAAAAAAATAAGTTTTTTTTTTTTTTTAAAAAAAAAAAAAAAAAAAAAAAAAAAAAGGTATTGAAATGGGACATAGACTTATACTGTTAGCTCATGACAGATAACACTCTTACTTCATCTTACCTGGGGATGGTGCTGTACGGCTGGGCACTCGTAGATGCTGTACTCACACCCATAGCAAGCGTGGCACTTTTCTGATCCTTCTCTAACGCTCTTTTTATTCCGCCATCCAAAAAGTACTCTTGACAGATGCTGTGGAAGTGACATCAAAACACTGTGTTTACAGAAGCTCATTTTACAGGTTTTGATCAGTCCGATTTCACCGGGCTCTGTAAAACCTAAAATATGCCCGTAGACCTCTGGGGGCGGTCGTACCTGCGACACCATTCAATCCGGCCCTCTCCTTCGCACTTTTTGGTCCAATGGTTGTCGGCAAGATTCTTCATGGCGAGGGCATACTCACTCAGTGTCTGCTCATCCTCGCAGTGCTCACGCCAGATTTTGTCAAAGTCGCCCACTAAGTGAGAAAATCAAACCCCCTTAAAAATCAGGACAACACAATTCAAAACATGGGGGAAAAAACAGCTTCAAGCACTGTCTTACTCTTGCATGACAACTGAAAAACATTCACAACCTACTTGCAGGTTTTGGTTATCCGCTAAAGCACCAAAACAGGATCTTAGAAAAAAGAAACTGCAAAAAAAAATCTCAAGTCACAGCTGGTACTTCAACATTGCCTACATTTCACTTGTCTCTGCCTGCACAGAAGCAGAACTGTGCATCTAAAGAAAAAAAACCCCCAAAACAGTCATTTCACAATAAAAGTTATGTCCACAAAATTTTCCATTTGCAGCTGCTCAGATGTTGAAAGCCTGTAGAACAAGCAAACATGCCAACGAGGGAAAAATCCCATGACCAGAAGGGAAAAAAAGAAAACTACATCTGATTTGCAGAAATGAAAGGACAACAAGAGGAGTTGGTGGTAAACAGCAGTGCATTCAAAGCATGACCACTGTGATTCCATGCCAAGCCTACCCAGATCATGCTTTACTTATTAACCAATCATGAGATCTGCTCGCAGGATGATTTCTTTATGCTCTCCTAGTCTCCAAAACAAGCAGCTAGTCTCTCCAATGCTGAGGTCTTATTCAAACCACAAATTAATCCAAGCTCATTTTAAATACACTACCAGGGCTATGCAGCGTTTTATGGTGGTAAAGTAGGTCAGCGCATACACAAACAACACCGAGACTTGACATTTTAATATGCCCACATTTTACTATGACATTATTTTAACTGTTCAAAATACAAAAAAAATAAAAAAAATAAACAACTTTCCAGGATTTCTTTGATATTTCTGAGCAGTGAAATGGTCAGCTGTATAATTTTGATTAAGAGCCATTCAAATGAAACAAACAAGCCATGCATTCAAGCAGGATATTAATTCATATTCTTAGTTTATACTGGAAGAAAAAGTAAATAGAAAACACTCAAAAATGTATTTCCTTTACACATTTTAAGTTTGCCTCTTGTGCTCTCCTCCCACACAGACTCCCTCACTACAAACAGCGCAACATCAGCAACAGAACAAGCTACCTAGCTTCTGTAGGATTTGCAGTTAAATTTAAAATGGGACGTTAAAAAAAATATATGAATATATCTTTCGACTGCTAACTCAAACACTGAGTAAACCTCACTGGTCGGGCTGTAAAATAATACATCTGATGCAGACAAACAGATGCTACTAGTATGTACGCTGATGAGGTCAGGGTTTTCCAAACTTCCCTTTTTCTTTTTTTTATTATTTAAGCAAGACAGATGCTTGGATGCTTATGAACAGATAAAGTGATTGCAACTAAAAGATCTATTACCTCCTTCCATCTCATCTACTTGAGTACAAACATGAGACCATGAGGTTGCATTGTGGTTTGCATACAGAGGGCCAAACAAAGACACATCAATACCCACCAAGTTAACAAATCAAAGAAATCACTGCAATCTGCTATTAAATGGACACTTTGTTGCTTCTTCCATCATCCCCAAATTGCTTGAAATAAAATTCATTATACTGGTAAACAGTATCCAGTTAAGATGGTGTTTTCCCTTATGAGCAAAATGATGATATTTAGAAAAAAAAATTAAAAAGAGGAGAACATTCAGGCTTGTTTCTCATATGTACTGGCCCCAATTATTTAAAGAAAGTGAATGATTCACCTTCCACAAACTTCCTTCTGAACATGACGTGTGTGCAAAGAAACACCAGGAAGCAACAGTCACAGACAGGATTTAACCTGCCGTGTCGTCTTTGTGGTTTTTCTCCTGGCAAAAAGTAAGACGAGTTTCTTTCCCCCCAATCTTAGCTCCACAGTTGCAGCTCTCCTTTGGCTCTTTTATCCTTCAAGACACAGTTTAACCTCCACTAGAAGAAAAAAAAGTTCTGGCCTATCACAATGTGCCTTATAATGTAATTATTTTCGCGGTCTGGCTCTGAACGGCAGCAAATCTCAGAAACAACACTAATTAGGTTGTTTAAGTTGCGGCAACTGTTTGCTCAGTCTACAGAGTTATCTTTTATTGACAAGAGAGAACCAATCGAAAGTTACTCTTTTTTTCTCACCAGTCACATATTAAGATGCGTGTTGACTAGGTTTACGAGAGAGAGATAAGATGTTATTTGCAGAAGAGCCTTGTGTAAGCTGCCACAATTTATTTCTAAGGAGCTTTAATCAAGGCCTCGCTTGCTTAATGCAACCCGTCGACTGGAGTCTGCCACCACAACAGCTAACCAGAAGTAAAAATTAAAAAAAAAAAAAAAAAAAAAAAAAAAAAAAAAAAAAAAAAAAAAAAAAAAACCTTACAAACCCGTGATTACCGGATTAACCGCTAACTTTTTAACGTTACTTCAGCATTTGTGAGATAACTAACAGTATCAGCCCGTAGGCTGCAGGGCCACAGAGAAACAGAGGGGCCCACTGAGGCTGCTTACCCTCCCTGTATTTCCTACGCAGTTTTCTGTGGACGTTTTTGACGACTCCCGACAGTTTCTCCTGCTCCTTCTTGCACGGTGCTTCGCTTGGAATTGGCACGTAGAATAGCTCCCACTGGTTTTCTGTCTCCCCGGTCTCGACATTGTCCCTGGGGTCCATAGCACCGCACCGCCGATGTTACCCTCAGCCAGTCGTTTCCCCTTTTCCAAGCTGCAACCCGACCGGCGAACCGGCGCACCAGCCAACAACAGGGAAGCCGATTGGCTACCCGGAGCATGCACGCTTCATAAACTGACAGCACGTCGTCCAATCACAGGCGTGGAAGCATGCTCGGGCTGGCGTGCGTGCTGCGAAGCGTTCAGGTGCATTTGTAAATCTGTACATTGCTGAAATAATCGTAAACAACACACCAGACAGCATAGTTTTGTGTTAAGCAAACGTTTTCATCCACAAAAGAAAACTGAAATTAAACTTTAAAACTATTCAAAGATTGTAAATTACAAAAATGTATGTTCTCAGACATTATCCCACTGAACTGAATAAGTGAAGATACAAATGTATTTATTTTATTTTGTGTGTGTGTGTGTGTGTGGACGGGTATTAACATCTTTGCGGGGACCAAAAATTGGAAGTTTACTATTTTCGTGGGGACTGACAGCCCTTGTGGGGACCAAAATCCCGGTCCCCATGAGTTAGAAGACATTTTTGAGACTCAAAATGTGGTTTTTGTGTCAGGGTTACAATTAGGTTATGATTAGGTTCAGGGTAAGGGTCAGGGTTAGGCATTCATTTTGGATGGTTAGGGTTAGGGTTAGGATAAGGGGGCAGGGGTGTCCAACTCCAGGCCTCGAGGGCCGGTGTCCTACAGGTTTTAGATCTCACCCTGGGTCAACACACCTGAATCACATGATTAGTTTTTTAGGCAGATAACTAGAGAACTTTAAGAAATGCTGATGAGGTCATTTA
>VUQR01033002.1:0-27446 GCA_015108515.1 Hemichromis elongatus
TACGGCCCATGGCCATGAGATGCTTGTGTGAGTGTCAGTTGCCGTGTGTGTCGTTTGCTTTGTCTCTAGCTCTCCGCAGGTCCCTCCCCTAGTGAAGAGCAGCAGGTTGCTGATTGGACCGCGCGGCACGTGACACCGTTCAAAAGGCCGTTTTGACAGCTGCCAGCGGTGGAGAGAGAAGCAAACGAGTGAGCGTGCAGTTTGACAGCAGACACGGACCTGGTCCTGGTTCCCAAAATTACTTGTTTTATATGTGTTTGCGTGCTCGGTGAGAGCCGTCACTTGTGTGCGTATTTGGAGCTGAAGGGGTGAGCTGCCTTTTTGTTGAATCAGTTTTCTCCTGTTTATGGGCCAGGGAGCAAGGGTTAGTTATTGTCATTTGTTTGTTTTATTTTCTTTCTTAGGGTTTAGTTAGCTTCCTTTGGCGGGACTTAGTTGGTTTTGTTTGTTATTTTGGCCTGGGCTCACCCTGGAGTGATGCTCCATCAACTTTCAATAAAATCACCTATTCTTACGCACAATCGTCTTTCAGTTGTTTTTTGGGAATCAGGGCGGGTTCTTGCTTCTCCCTCCTCCGGCCTTTATGTGCGCTTCTATGGGCCTAGAATAGGGGCGTAACACATCTGATAGGCTGATTAATTCATAATTGCTGTCATGTGAGTTAATGTGTGATGTCAGATGTCAAATTTTTATTTACTGTAAACCAAGATGGAGGAATAGTTTTCAGATGGCTGATAATGGAAATTCCAATACATCTTTTTAAGCAGCTACAAATATTAAAGAAAACATATGGTACACGGTGTCAAAAGTTACGTCTTGGATGCTAAATTTCCCCATGAAGCAAATAAGTTAATTCATGATAACTTCACTCTTAATGATGGAGAAGGACCGTAAGAGTGAGCGTACAGGAAAGAACATGAGAGATTAATTACAATGGTAGGGACTTCTCAGATAATGACATCTGATAGACTGCAACTTTTTCCAGTGGAAGACGCTTCTTTCAGCTGACCCCTTGTTCACAAAGGGTGGCCCCAACAAATAGCTCTGCATGTTGAATTTGGCAGTTTTTATTTTGTTTTGTTTTTTTCACATCAAACCCATTCTGACCCCAGTTCATCTGCTCTAACATTTATTTTTCCATGATGGAATACACAAACATGAGTTACTGACGTTTGTGGTGGGTACTGCAAATTACTTTAAATTGTGTTAAATTTAATACTGAAAAGCATTTCTTTTTTCTCCAATGTATGTGCTGCTAGCATACATAGAGCATACTTTAGCCTTTCCAGACTCTCTTCTACAATGTCATATGCAATCATCATAGTCCATGGAGACTCCTGCCTCACCTTATCAGCCAACCTGTCCATCATCAAAAAAAGGTAGGGGATCAGAGCTGATGGCTGATGTAATCTCATCATTGTGTTGGCGTCCTCATACGTGTCCTGCACCAGATGTTGCTTCTCTCTGCTACTCCTGACTTCCTCATGCAGGCCCACAGTTCCTCTATTTTGGCATCCTATTATCTTCTTTCTCTAGTTTCTCAAAGACACGGTGCAGATCCTTGTGATCTATACTCCGCTATCAACACTCTTAAACCAAGCATCACATATGTAGTGGTCTTTTTCTTCATGAAGCCAAGCTTGTTGATCGCCCCCCTTTCTTCTTAACCTATCTTTAACAAATCCTTCTCATAGCTTCATGGCTAATAGTTTTTTTTCCCTTTGCAATTACCACAGCTTTGCACATTTCATTTGTTCTTGAAAACTGGTACCACTACTCCATTTGTCAGGGTACCTTCTCACTCTCCAATACTGTATTAACCAATGTCCTAGGCATCTTCACCCCCCCAACCACCTTTTCACCACCACCGCTATTCTTGGTAGAATATTGGTTATTAATGAAATGCAGTAGCTAAATATGTAAATTAGAAGTTTGTTTCATGTAGATTTGTTCCAGTCTGTAACTGGGAGTTGTGTCCGATGTTGGATTCTGAATGGTCTGCCGGTGCAGAGCCCTGACTGTGGTACAGCACTACCTGATGTGGACGACAACAGATATGCAACAGATTGGATGCAAGTGCCAACCTGACCCATCAAACTTCAATCAAAACCTGATAACAGACGGTCTCTGTCTTACTGCGGTCTTATCCCACTCCTGAGGACTAAAGTTGATTTAAAAATGGCAGCTGACAGTGAGTGGTCTAAGATGCCATGCCTATCACTGAAGACAGCACTTGAAAGGCAATTGCAAGTTGATTACACATTGTTGCACAGTGGACCTTAACTGTTGTTTCCCAGATTGTAACGTTAGGGTTTGGATTCGAACACGGGTGGTAAAGTCACAAAGTGGACAGAACAAAAGCTCCAACATCACCTGCTAATCCAGTGCTGATTTGTAATTCATCACTAAACATCATTTTCATCCAATGATTCACGTCACAATCACGTCTCTGTAAACCCACTGTAAACATCTTTTGTTCTGTTCAGGAGTTTGAGCTGGTTTTCATTTGGCTTTTCTGGATATACTCTAAAATCTTATTTCATTCTGCCCTTTTCCTTCAATTCTGCTACAGAAATCACTGTTTCTTAATTATTGTTTTCCCATTTGGTTTTCTGTTTCCCATATTTAATGCTTGCAGTTTTGCACCATCTTCTGTCTACTCATGTTGTGCCTTTCATAACTTCCGATTTTGTTGTCTCACTATATGTTGGATTTCTCATTGAGACCATATTTCCTTTCAATCTGCCAGCATCATGTTAAAGTCTGCAACAACTCTGATTGTAATTGCAGACTATTTAGATTTAAACTGACATTTGTTCTAAAAATGCCAATTACAAGTTGTTTCCATAATTTTTTACTTGACCTGATGAAATAAAACACCTGCAATTATTTTAACGCCTTTGACTTGTAATTTGTAATGATGTGTTAGTGCTGCTGATGCACAAAAAAAAACAAAAACTTTTACATATGTGGTTTGGACACATAAGAGCTTTGATGCAGATCTTGAAATTTAAAAACTCTTTAGAGACTCAGAGCTTAAATGTCACCTCTGCTCTTCCTAGTGTAAAAAAAAATAAATCATTATAGCATGTATAGAATTATATGTAGACATTAAACCAAATATGATCATACTTGAAAACTGCATTATCAATCCATTTTTTCACTTTGTGTGAGTATAAATACACAAGGCCAACTCAGTTTCTCCCCCACAATCTAAACGTAAAAACAACATTCACAATAAAACCTAATGTTGCTATTTTATTGTTATTTTGACATATATTCATTGGGGAAGAAATGATGTTTTGGACATGGCTGACTGCTAAGAGACCCCAGGGCTGACCAAAGACATGCTGGAGAGTTGAGATCTCTTAGCTGACTCAGGAATGCCTCAAATGAGCTGGAGGAAGTGGCCGAGCAGCAGGAGGTCTGCTTATCCAGGTCTGGGTCATGGGACAGACCCAGACCTGGATAAGCATCAGAAATATTTCATGTGAAATATTACAGTTATATCGGATTTTAGGCTCCATATCTTAAATATTGCTCTATGAATAATTAAGAAAACGCATTCTAGAAGCTGTTCAACCTTTTTTCTGATACTGAACATATCCCACAGTCAGTTAATTTTGCCACTTTTGCTGTTAAAAGGATTTCTCTGACATCTGTTGTCCTGAACCAGATTTCCTTCCTGTAACTGAGCCAGGTTGATCTATTATATTGACAGGAAAAAGCTAGTGTGGGAACTTGGTGAGCAGCAAAAACTCCAATCCCTTTGTCCATTCACAAACAGGCTTCGCTGCATGCTAGATTTACTTAGATCTTTTTTGATCAGTTGCACAGTTTCACAGCTGAGTACGCCTGTACTGGATAGTTGTGCAGATTCAGTTCACTATCAGTTTTTCCCATCACTTTTTACCCACTTCTCTGAACACTGCAGATATAAAAGCAGCCTGTGGCTTTATCTCACCGATGCCTATCCTACACTTTCTGTCTCGGTACATAGTCTTTTACTAATATTACTAATAAAAATTAATGTGACAGTGCGATGCACAGGAACATGTGAGAGATGCTAGATAATGCAACCTTACTAAAAGGCACATTTTGTAATGAATTTTTTTTTTAAATTTAACCAAAAACAACAGAAAGGGAACAGTGTTTTACTGTGATTGATGGTTAACACTGTCATCAGTCACAGGGTTCCAGGTTCAAAGTGTCTGTCGGGCTGGTCAGGCTAGCTTGTGATTATAAACCGGCTGTACTTAAGATCTGAGAGTGAATACTTGTCTTCAAGTGTTAGCATTTAATGGATCTGTCTAGGCTGTACCCCATTTCTTCCCCTGTGACTACTGGGATGAGCATAAGTGGTTTGTGATCACCCAGTTAGCAGTTTGGTATTTTACTTTATAAAGTGCTTATAAGATACAGGGACTGTGATATTATTAAGCATAAGCACTGTTTTTTTTTTTAAATAGGTGTCTTATCAGCCTACTGATATGAGTAATTACACACTAAACAGCTCAGAAACCTATTGAAATTTAAAAAATTAATACAACTGATAAATGTCGGCTTTAGCAAACTTTAAATAATTAAAACGGGTTAAATCATTCATTGCTACGTGTCAAAGCTTTTATCTTCATGCTGAAAGCGTAGAATAAAAGCTCCCACTGTTCTTTTTCTCTCACCCACTCTGTTTGCACAGTCCTAGTTACACGTACATTATGTTTGTAGCACACAATAGATCTGAGGTGGAGAGTGGAAAATGCTACATTAATCAAGTGTAAATCATGCTCCATTTTCTCTGTTGCAATCACCAAGCTTAACAAGTTTTTAGTGAAACCCCTGCACTGTGCCCTTCGCATTTATTTATTTATTTTATTTTACATATTTATATTTGTCATGATTCAGATCATCAAACAAATTTTAATATTATTTTGATGATTTCATTTACTCAGGAGAAAAAAAAGCTATCCAAACCTACCTGGTGCTATTAATAAAAATTATGGTTTTAGAGTGGCTCAGCCAAAGTCTAGACCTAAATCCATTTTAATAATATTTGGCACGACCTTAGACAGGCTACCCATGCTCAAGACCCCTTCAGTCTGGCTGAATTAAACACAGTTCAGCAAAGAGGAGTGGGCCAAAATTCCTCTAGAGTGATGTGAAAGACTCATTATCGGTCATCGTAAACATTTGATTGCAGTTCTTTCTGCCAAGGGTGGCACAACCACTTATTAGATTTAGGGGATAAAATTAGAATATTATGTTTAGTTTTTCACACAAGGCCAGGTTGGTTTTGATGAAATCAACTGCATTTTCTTTTACTCAGATTATCAATTTTGGTTGATAGCTCTACATATGATAAATACGCAACAAAAGCAAAACGAAAAAGGCAACGAAATCAGGAAAAGGGTAAATATGTTTTTGTAGCATTGTAGCTGAGTTTATAAGCTGTTGCTACCTGGCAAAGACTAACACTCATAGCTTTCATCTTACCAGCCTAGAAAAAAGTTATATCATCATGGATACCTTTAATTTTACTCCAGCTGTGAAAACTTTTGTTTTTTGTTTGGCCAAGGTTTTAGAGTAAGCTCACTCCACTTGCATCCAAGAACTTATGTTTTCAGTCACTACCTAAAGTATATGATTGTAGTTGAGACTAGGAGTATAGAACCATCTGGTAAATCAAGAGTTGAAAGTAAAAGCCCTTGTTTCGCTCTCGGCTATGTTAAATCCTCTATCCTCTGGTTTCGTCTTGTTTTTATCAGTTAATAAATGTGGCTAATTTAAGCTCTAGTTTATCTCGCCCTGAACTGGAGATTGCATGTAAATGCATGTATGGCAAAGGTTCCCTGGATCATCTGCAGGTCGACAAAATCCTCCATGTATTCACATGTGACACCATTGCTATCTTAGCTACACTGGCTTCCTGTTGAATTTAGAGTCCATTTTAAGATCCAGGTCTTGATGTTCAGAGCCTTGCATGGACTGGCAGCAGCCTACATCTCTGATCTGCTACAGCCCTATGTCCCTAGCAGGTCCCTGTGGTCATCTGATCAGGGCTTACTTGCTATAAAACAGCCGAAGATGAGAACACAGGGTGATAGAGCTTTTGCCACTGTGGCCCAGAGACTCTGGAACGCTCTCCCACAAACATTAAGAACTGTGGACTCGGTAGTTATTTTTTAAAAAACAACTCAAAACTCACCTTCTTAAAACTGCTTTTAGTTAATTTTTGCCTGTTTTACCTTTTTATTGTGTGTTATGTGCAGCACTCTGTGACTCTGTTCTAAAAAGGTGCTATATAAATAAAGTTTTATTTATTTATTATTTTAATCCCTCATCAAAGTCATAAAAAACATGTAGATTGGTGGGGCAAAATCAAACGTTTCTCTGAATATCCCTGAGAAAATAGAGAGTTGGCCTAGTGTTTCATGTTATAACTACACTGGTCTTTATGGATGTGAGATTCAACCAACACTTTTCAGTGCCCTTTCCTTCCCACCGTTCCTGGGAGCCTCTGACAGATGATACCACCAGTGTTAGAAGATTACAGCTCAGCTCTGCCTATCTAGGGCACCGTCGTCAACTTCCAAAGGAGTCAGCCAAGACAGTCCCACAACATCAAGAGTCTTGAGAATCTCAGGGTCAGTCTCACCAACCCCAAGGTACCTGGCACCAGTCAGCTCTTTAAAACTACCTCAGTGATCTCACCCCCAGTGATGGGTGAGTTATTCCCTTCATCCAGAGGCTCTACTTCCATAACAGATGATGTGTCAGTGGGATTGAGGAGAACCTTAAAGTATTTCTCTCACCACTTGTCAGTGTCTTAAGTTGTGGTCAGCAAAATGCCGCCTATATAACAGCCTTCCTCCCAAGTTACATGAGAGTTTGTCCGCATTACTTTAAGGCCAGCCAGAATTCTTTCTACATGCTGACTAAATAGTGAGTTTTTACTTTTTCGTACCAACTTATTTTTCTGTTATACTTGTTTTTCCTGCTGTCAAAATGTCTATGCACCACCCAGAGGAAAATCACAAGGTTCTAATCCAGTCTCTACTCCGTCTCTTCTGGTTTACGTTGCATACTTGCGCTAGTCTGATAGTCTATATGTGTCCATTATGTTTAATGACAGTCACAACACTTTGCCTACTACAGTCTCAAAATGTTATTATTAAGCAACTAGTGTATTCTAGTGATTTCAAATTTGCTGAAAGACTTTATAATCCAAAACCTGCACAATGAATCCAGAATAATGCAAAATCCTCAGTCAAAGTGAGTAGGAATAAATATTCTAGACACCTACAAATATGAGCTCTACTGGATGTGGAGTTTCGTACTGCTTGCTCATGCTTGCTCATGTTAGAAAGTAAGCAAGCAAAAAATGTCATGCTACTGTTTGCATGGTTCCTTCGTCTGGGAAACATCTTATAATACATTTTTGCCACAACTAAAGATCTTTGGGTAAATCCATAACCAGCCCATCAACAGTATATTTCAGCCCCACTGCATTACAAAAAACAAAAATCATGTCATGATCCTGGGTTTTTGACCTCTGAACATTTTAGACTTCGAGTCTTGTTTTTTATTAGTATCATATTATTGTAACTTGAGCTTTAGTTCTTTGTTCCTGTTTATCAATATTGGTATTCTACTGAGAAGGATACAATGGGAAAGCAGTGCAATCACAGGAAAGGACACAAAATAAACCCTACGTGAAGTTACGTATCGTGTCTCTGTATATAGTCACTCGATGCCTCAATTACTTCCTGTTTCACTGTGGCACCCTCTTGTTCCTTGTATTTAATTTTCCTTCCCGTGTCTTGTTATCACTGATTATTTTATCCTTATTGTCCCCTGATTAGCCCTTATGTGTTTAATGGCCCGTCTCCCATTTTTTCCTTCGTCAGAGTGTCTGTGAACATGACCTTGTGTGTTCCCTGATTTCAAACACTTTGGCTTTATGGACTTGGTATTCTTCAGAGTGCTTCATCAACCTTTTATTAAATGTGCACTTTAAGCTAAACCCTACCTGACTACGTATTTGGGTCCTCATTTGCCAGTTTGTGACATTTTTGTTAAAGCACTTGCTTCATCAATCATGTTATACTCACATTTTAATAAAAATCAAAATGTTTCTACCAGAAATTACAGAAATTTAATGTTCAAGCAGAAAATTACATTAGACATGCAGTATAATTTATTGGCATATTTTTATTTGAATGAAAAGGCTAAACCAAAAAAGTGACTCAATCCATTGTTCAATAAGCCTGTTCTCAGAGACAGCACATCTTTAAGCCCACTGTGTATGAATACATGCTTGTGGGCAGTGCCTCACTTATTCAGTATGCCAGCACAGCACACTTACTCTTCTTGACCTGCCGGCTTTTAGGTCTGCAAAAACATTTTGCTGCTCGCTCTTATTTGATATATGACACTTCATGTGCATCCTTGAGATGACATTGATGCACTGTGGAAGCTACCAGCACTTGTAGTTATTTTACCCTCACTGTATTTTCTGTGGCGTGTATGCAGATTATTATTTTTTGTCTTTGCATTGAAAAGAAAAATGAAAGATAAATAAAAGCAATAAATGATGACCTCCAATGTGGAAGACCTTGTGAGTTGTGTCTGAACTAGCATCTGAATATGACACAAAGCAGCACTAAAAACAACGTGAGATCTAGTTAAAGGAGATTAATATTATTTATTTAGGAATTTCTGGAAAAGCAACAGTCTGTGTTTTACTCAAATAATCGTCGTTTTATTCTAATATCACGACACATTTATCTATAAGTTTCTGGTCAGGCTGTCATACAAACACTGTTCAGTGAGTTGAAAGAAGGCTAAATCCTTCCACACGTAACACCTGTGTGCTGATGGGTTTGAGCTTCCTCTGCCTTTGAATGCAACTCATGCAGTATAGTCAAATGAACCACCTAAGTTTGCACTCAAAATCCTGACCTAACTTTCATTTATAAATAAAATAAAATAAATGGCAAAAAGAAAAAAAGAATATACAAACAAGCTTAAAAAAACATAACAAAATCAGTGAGATGCCAATTCTAGCAGGATTAACAGACTGTAAAAACAGTAGATTTAGGTCTGGAGGACTGCGGGGAGTCAACAAGGCCATTTACATTAAAAGGGAAAGACCATCTCTGAACTGAGGAGGGGGGGCTCACATCTTTCACTAGAGTACTGTCGTAGCAACAATCCCCATACCTGTCTGTGAATGGCACTCATGGCCATTGATCAATGTGACGGCCCATTGTGGTGCTAGTCTTCCTTATGCAGTCAGCTGAGAGTAAAGAAGCCACTTGGATTAGTGATCAATTATTCCCACTAAAAAAGGTTACATCCAGATGAACAGAATCTATTTACTGGGATTTCCGTATCAGGCATTAAGACAATAGTAACCAAGGTTTGTTTAAATTAGACAACCTCATAGTTCATTAGATTATTTTGATGATCAAACATATGGCCTGGGGGCCCGACAAAGGCTCCAATTTGGCCCACTGGGTAGCTTTGGAAAATATTTTGCACATTTTGCACCTTTAACAATATTTTCAAAGGTTTTGTAGCTTTTCTCCTGAAGACCTCACCAATGGCCAATCACACTACACCAAAGTAAATAAGCAATAGCAATATTTAGCAATAGCTAAATAATGAAATTACAGTTACAGAAAACTTTACACCGACAAAAAGGTGGAGTTTCACTAGTCTGACTGTGTGGCCCACAGTGTAAATTGAGTTTGACATCCTTGCTCTAGATCCCTATTCTTGCAGCTTAAATGAAGAATAAAATCTTACAAATATCACATTACTGTGGCGGAGGTGTAGTCTGCGACTGCAGAGGAGGGATGTGTAGGGGACAGTGCCAGGGAGCCTGGCAGAGCAGATGGGACTAATCTCCTAATCATGCCCTCCCTGTTTAGTGGCCTGCTGGCATCGGAGGAGGCAGGTCTGAGCTGGAGTCGTCTGGACTGTGAAGTCACTGTTATCGTTGTTACTGTTGTTGTTGCCATGAAGCCGACCTGAAACGCTGCCTGTGTGCACATCGAGGTCTTTCTAAAAAAGCAGTGATTAGAAGGAAGGTGGGTTGGTTAAGAGACAGAAATACACACATACGCAGAAATTAAGAAGGGTATTTTAGGCAAAATTGCTATATTAAACAGAGATCTGTGTCCAGCCGTGATAAAAAAAAGGGGCATGTAGCTGTAACAAAATCACGATGACCTAAGAAAACCTTCCAAATGGGGCTTCAGTTTATTTCCGAGAGAAGCGTAAAGCTGAGCCACGCACCATAAAGCCACAGATAAGTGGATGTTCTGAGGACTGGCAGGAGTTAAAAGCATTATAGGCCTGTGGTGAGTGAAGGATCAAGACTGCATAAACTAACGCTCCTGTATTTTCAGGCTGGTGGCTCAGGAATGTAAATTGTTAGAGCTGCCGGCTGCTGTTGCCGGTTACTTTTCTTCAGGCAAAAGAACATTTCCCGTGAAGTTCACAAACTGATAGGAGTCCCTAAGCTGGATAAATACCTGAGGATGATGTACACTTTCTGACTGGGCCTCCTGGTAGACTTTGGACATTAAACTGACCATGAGATGGCAGCTCAGGGTTTGCAGCTCTGCAACAGGTTGACTTGAAGAGTTGTAAAAACCAGTAAAGAGGAGAAAGATTTCTATCATCGGGCGATCGTGGCTCAAAGAGCTGACAGTTCGTCTTGTAATCGAAAGGTTGCCGGTTTGAGCCCCGGCTCCGACAGTCTCGGTCACTGCGTCACACTGGTCAGAGGGCCCGGTGGCGCCAGTGTCCGGCAGCCTCGCCTCTGTCCAGGGCATCTGTGGCTACAATGTAGCTTGCCATCACCAGCGTGTGTGTAAAAAGGGAAATGACTGAATGTGGTGTAAAGTGTTTTGGGGTCCATAGGGACTAAGTAAAGCGCTATACAAGTACAGGCCATTTACCATTAATGTAATGGGCTTATACTGTGCAATGACAATTTTCATCTATCTAATAGGTTCATTGCTGCTTTTACCCACCTTCCAGCACTATTGTAACAACAAAGAAAGTTTTAAACTAATCACAGATTCTCTGCTCTTCTTATCTCCTTCTACTTAATAACTTTTCTCTTCCTTCTAACTAGAAGCAGGGTTGAGCCATTTTGAGCCCCCATTATTCTACTCTTCCACCAACGGTCCATCAAAGACTGTTATTAATGGTTCAGTTTGACAGTTGAGCCACAGGCACGGTGGCCAACTTTGCCAAGGTTGTCACACACCCACATTATCTGCACAGCAGGGAAGCACATACCTCTTCCAATTACTAATTTCCACAGAAGAGAATTGAAAGGACAGAGAATGTGAGAAGATGGATTTTCTTCTTTGTTCAAATAATTCATGTCCCTTAGTTCCTTTTGAGATCCACCAAGTTGAGTTGAAAGGATCCAGAAACAAACACCAGACTCTAGTTGTCCAAGTCTGTTTGTGACTTTTAACTTATATCTCTCTTTGGCCTTAAAGATCGTACTCTAAGAAGTTCTGAACTTTAAAGAGCTTATTGAGTAAGTCCAAACTTAGCCTGTTTTTGGTGTAAATCTAGCAGAATTGTGAGATTTTACATAAACTGTTCAAGCAATTATTACTTATGGAGAAATTATTGATGTTTGTATTTACAATCTGCCAGCATCAGTAAGTGATAAGTGACTGGTTGGGTCCAACAGTTGATGTTCTGGATTTGGGAGAGATTTGTTTATGAGCAACATTGATATGGGTCAAACTACGGAAAGGATTGTGCAGGCATCTGTGGAGGGAAGAACCAGTGTCATAGGGTGTACACGATTATCCTGTTGCATGTACTAATTTGGCCAAGCTTTAGCTGTCAGACAGATGGCCTCACAATACATCTTAACATCCACAGCTTTCATCACTTAACTACAAAAAGTGCTGTCCAAGGTAGGGGAGTTCACTCTCCAAATCAGTCCATTACTAGTGACTGACAAAACCGAGCAGCAGAGATGAACATATCAAGCTGTTCTGCTAGCTTATCTAATTTATGTTACATGTCAAAGTAGACAAAAATAAACGTGATGCTGTGAGTTATTGGACCAGCAATTCACAGCACAGCTCACAGCTGGCACACAGCTCCTCAGCCTCCACCACCACTACCCTTAACAGTTGATATGAGGGGTTTTGAACAGAATAGCCTCTGAATTGAAAACTAGACACTTATCAAAGATGGTGGGCGAGTAATGCCTAAATAAATGCCTTCTTAAATCTTTAACAACTTAAATACTGTTTTTTTTTTATGGATTACTTGGCTTAGCAGAAATCACAATTTATTTACTGTAACAGAGAAAAAAAAAATTTCTAGCTACAACAACATTCTAAAGACAAGATGATATCTGGGATTATTTCAGAGGGTTTCAAATGTGCTGAAAGAGACACATATCAGGAGTCTTGACTAGTCAGCTGTTCAGGACTGTTTTGGTGGCACTTAGCGGACCACCTGCGCATTAGCCAGGGTCATCACGTTTTGGGTCGTCAGTGTAATCGAATCGCCCTTTTAATAGGCATACTTAAACTCTCAGTTACTCTCTTGCTGCCATACCTGCTGCCACACAGTTCACTTGAAAGCTGCCATGCCACTTATTGTTACAGTTTCTGGCCCTGTTTTTCGAAAGCCTTAGCCCACAGGGGTGTAAATAAAAGCACAGCAGAGGAAGTTATTATGGGCACTTTCCGCTCTGCAGAGCCGAGCTTCGATGCTTCCTCATGACAGATCCAAAATCTTTTACAGAAGTTACCTTTAAATATGTCAGCACCAATCAGAATAAATATGTCACTTTCACATTTGCAATAAAAAGAGGAAAAAAAAACAGCATTGGATCTGATAATTAGTATAAATTAATAATGATCCTAAAAATAAAAAGTATAGCAAAATTGGAGAGTCAAATGTAAACAATAAGCTTCAAAAGCTTCAATTAAATAACTCATTAGATCATAACCACTGCTGCTTGCCCTCAATTTTTTTATTATACATTTTTTTTTCTATTGTATTCAATTCTCTCAACTTATGAGTCACCCTTTTCAATTTCCTTCAGGATCATCTTCTTTTAGAAGTCTACATTTTTCCAATTATAGAGGCTTTGGGATTCTTGTGGGATTTCCTGGAGGAGCTCTCTGGCTCCAATTGTTTGTCTCAATCAAGTCCCCAGAGAGAAGACTTGGAAGGGAAATAGAGACTTGCATGCAATGTCTTCAACAGTTTTCCATTTTGAGTTGTGATTGCTTAAAGATCCCAGTCCGACCTGATGTCTGTGTATGTGAACACTGCTTAGCAATCAAACAAACGGGGAACAATTGTCATTTTTAAAATGCAGTGCAATCACAAATGAATGGGACTGCCATCAGGCAAAGCTATACATTTTCTCTTTGTTCCCCTTAAATGTTACAGATGAAATCAGATATTCATTACCTTCCTCTCCTTTAGAAAGTACTCTCCCTCAAGATTTCGGCATGCTTTGCAGGGTTATCCTCAGATTAACTTTTGTCAGAAGAAAAAAGCTCAAAATAATTTCAGAGCACTCTGAATTTGGATCTTAGAGGGGAATACTTAGTAGTTACAGTAACTATGTTGCAATATTTTCCCTTTATACGTTTTAATAAATAAATTTTTAGTTGCCCGAGTGATTAATATTTAACATAATCTTTATAATTTTCTTCACTAACCATAGTAATAAAATAGTAACATGTAAAACACTTTATTACTCTTTATTTAACAGTACAATATTACCTGACTGATCTCTAGCACAGAAACACAGACTCTCGATACTAAAGTTCTATTTTGTACAGCTGAGGGCTTCAAAAATTGCTGAAAAGTGGGCTTCTTTTGTAGTTGGCAGCAAATAGACAAATTTAAATGAAGTCCATTATAGATAGAACCTTGCAGAGTTGAGGTATTTATTTCAAAGCGGGACTATATCTCATACACTCGTCTTCCAGTCATACTGTAGATCTATAAATGCCTTCCTGCCCTATCCTTCCTCACCTTTTCTGATTGGATCTAGCTGGCCTGAGATGCCCTGTCCTTGGTAAGGACCTACCTCAACTCACAGTCTCAAACATATCATTCTTTTCATTTTTAACAGTGAAAACTGTGTAATTGTAGTCAAGGGTCATTTTTGGTTTTTCAGTCTTCAGTGTTGTCACTTTCAGTAAAAGGATCTGTTTTTAACCAAACCCCTGGTTTCTCTTAACCCAGGGGTTATCAAACTTTGGAAAAGACCTCAACGTTATCACAGTTTTGTCTTTATTATTAGTATTCATTTTTCATTTCCTTTTAAGTTTTCGTTTTTATTATACTTAAGTTTCAGTTGAGTTTTTTTCAGTCACTTTTTAAAAAACATTTTGTACTTAACACAAAGATTTTTTCAGGGGCAAAATAATGAAAATCAGAATAGGTGTTAAAATTCAAAAGCAACACTTTGTAGAGAATTCATTCATGTAGGCAGTTCACCCTTCACCTCACCTAAAATACTCGTCAAAGTCTAGCCTTTTCTTATTCCAGTTAACATCAGTTTTGCTGCTCTAAAAGAAAAAACAACAACGCCAACTCTATATTGCAGCAACCACATACGAATAGTTACATGGAAGCAAATTGATCCCTGGCTGCTCCAGTCTGCATGCCAAATATCCCTGGCCCAGATACCACAACTGGAAATGACGGGGGACCCAATGAGCTGGATATAAAGGATGTGGAGTAACAGGCAACAGCTTTCCTTTACTTGAAGGGAACTGAAGTGAATGCAATCCACACTGAGGCATGCCACCTTCTGACAAAAATCTGCAAATAAAACTGCCCAGACATTGCCACTGACTTTTCCCAGAAAACATGGCTTCTGAAGAAGCAAAGGAAAATCCAGACTACTTGGACTATGTGATACACCACGGCAGACCCGACGACATATTCACACCATTAAACATCTTTTATTCATGCACACACGGTTGCTGGACATAAACAGTGAGCTGCAGCTCTCCCGCTGCCCGCTCGACACCACTCACAACAACCAAAACACAGGACCCAGTGGAAACACTTAAGGCGGCGGGCATGATTGCGGATGGCGTGCAGGTGCGTCCGCCTTCCCTACACGCCACCGCAGGCCACGCCCGCCACAGACTAATTGCAAAATCCTCATTAAACTGAATGGAACGGTAGAAGAGAAAGCGCTCGTAATTACACATACATATGGAAATACTAGTCATAACAGCTAGTAACGACTACAAATGTACACAACGTAGATCCCAGTGCTCAAGCACCTGTTGTAAACATTTCCACACATAGACAAGATAATAAAATATCAATTACCTACTTTTACAGCAGAAGCCTAATTGCTAACGTCAAAGAATTTTAACTAAATTCACAAATCCATTCAATGCAATTGCAATATCAGTGATTAATCTGGAGAAGAGAGTGGACTTTAAGCCTTAAGAATATAAACTGAACTATATGATCAGAAAAGGCAGTGAGCACAGGGCCTATTAGAGGACATTGGGCCCCTCAGGCCACCCTCATGCAGTCTGTTTCTGATTGTTTGGTCATCAGAAACAGACTGGAACAGGACATTCACACCAGTGTCCTACTGGAGGTCATCTTGTAACTCTGGAAGTGCTTTTCCTCCTTGCACACTGGAGCAGATACCAGCCCTGCTTATGGTCTAAAGGCTTTTTATGGCCTTGTCCAGTTATTGTTGGGAGACACAGAAATCTTCTGGCATTGACACGTATTGATTTACTGTTCTGGAAGAGTTTGACTACCTGTGCAACCTCTGCAGGGTCCAGGTATCATGTCATGCTGCCAGTAGTGACTGACGCAAACTAGTTTCATCAAGGAAAGATGAAAAATGTCTTGTCCCTGTAAATCCACTCCAGTTTTAGAGTTTTCCTCATAGTTGCCCCTTTAGTGCACCTGTTGTTAATTTCATTACACACTAAAGCAAATGAAACTGATCAACAACCTCCTCTGCTACTTACCTGACCAGAAGTTTACCGACTAGGTATTATACTCTTGTTCCTTTAAGTTTTTGAGCAGTGTATAATTGCATGCATTCACTTTGGAATTAGATTGGAAAGAAGATTCACCCACATGTATATAAAAGAAGTTTTAAAATGGTACCATTCTCAGGATCTGTATGAGGAAGTACAAAGCCAAAGCTGCCCTAAAATGATCTTGTTGATGTGGGTTTTTTTATTGTACTAGGTAGTAATTCTACAGTTAAACCTGAAGAGTTGCTGGAGGCCAGATCAGTGCTGAGTTTATGACATCTGATGTAAACCCAATGTTTTGATCTATAAAAATTGCCCTTGTCAGTTCCAGTTAAGCCTGAACGAAGCTTCTCTACACAAACATTTTTCTATTTTGAGGAATATATTACACTCTGCTACAGAACCAAACTGTTAGACTCTAATCTAATTGGACTGGGAGCCAATTTTACTTTAAATTAGATCAAAAGAAAATGGCTTGGCATTGTTTCTGTCTGACTCGGTGAGATAAGAATGTATAACAGCAGGCAGATGTTAAATGGTCTCAGCTTTAGTTATTTGATGACAATACCACGTGTGAGGCTTTGTCCCCTGAAAATACTCACAATAAACAGGCATCAAGCATAAGAAGTGTAAACCCTGGAGCGTTTTCAAAACTTTTTATTTATCAATAACTAATGATTGTATCAATCAAGTGTACAATCAATCAATTGTATCAGTCAAGTACATTGATTTGATGTCTCTTAAAAAATCTTACGAACACAGTATATATATATATATATATATATATATATATATATATATATATATATATATATATATATATATATATATATATATATATATAAGGAAAATACATCTACCAATACTGTGACCCTGTGGAGGAATCTTTGCCCACTCTTCTTTACAAGCACTCATTTATTCACAGGTCTGAAGGTCCCACCATAGCATATTAGTTGGGCTGAGGTGTGTGCTTAAGATCATTATCGTGTCGTATGAACCAATCTTGGCCAAACTTTAGCTGTCAGACAAATGGCCTTACGTTTGACTCTAGAACATTCTGTTTTACTAGTGCCCAGATCCTGTGGCTGCAAAACAAGCCCTAATCACCAGTTCCCCTCCACTGTGCTTGACATTTGCTCTGAGGTGTTTACCTAACAAACATCCCCCATTGGGGCCCATGTGGGCCTGCCTACTGCTCCCTTCGCACCAGTACAGGGCCCTGCAGTGGGCTGCCCGCATTTACCCAGTAGTTCCACCTCCATCAATCTCCTCCTTGGTCTTTCTCTTTTCCTTCTGCCTTGCAGCTCCATCTTCAACATCCTTTGTCCACTTTGCTCTGCACATGTCCAAAATATCTCAGCATTGCCACTGTATTGGTCAGTGTTGAAATTAGTGCCTGAAAAGATTGAGTAAACTTTTATAAAATAGATAAGATTAGAAATGGTTAAGTTCATTAAATGTGAGTGTGAATATTATCAGGACCCTGATATTGGAGCAGCTGAACTAAATTAAAACTGCTTTTGGTTTTTGACAGACTCAGCTTTTCAAATTGTTCTCTATAAAATGGACAGAGCCTGCGGTATCTTGGTTAAATTAAACAGCAAGGTTACAACAGTGTTACTGCACTGACTCAGATACACAGCTAATGTTCATGAAATATTCAAGTGTGTGGCAGAATGCATATATATATGCTTTACAAATTATGGGCAAAGTGTGGGGAAAGTACAAGAATCGCACTTAATGCATGAATTCTGAAAGAGTCAGTGACAGTCAGCTCATTTCAGCCTGTTTTATCTTTGCTGCTTGAGCTGATTATTCACGGCTGGCCAAAGCATTCTTCAGGCCATCAGAAATGTGCTGGTGCTCCCCAGGGTCCTTTGTAATGTGATAACTCACTACAGCGATAGTCTCTTTCTCACAGTATAAGGCTGGAAAACACTAAGACTGTGGTCTGTAGTATGAACTGTCAACATATAGAAAGTAACACATAGAAATGAAAAATATGTTGCATTTGACCCCTTCTTCCTCAAGGTCAGTAAATGAATCTGAAGGTTGAAGTGATAATCATTTTAAACTGCTATAAAAAGAGCTGTTTCCTAATGTCATTGTTTGTACTGACAACTTCAGGCATATGATATATCACATTAGTTTTGACCTCTGACTTCGTAAAATAATCTCAAAATTTAATAAAATGTCTTTTATCTTTAAAACCATGCTTAAAATTCTACTGCCTTTGTTTGTTCTGTCAATATTTAACAAATTATACTAGATTTAACCGCTTACCTCGTTTCTACATCACACATTCCTTTTTTTTTTAAAGTTAATCCCAAAATTCATTTTAACATTAAATAAGTTGCTGCCAAAGGAAAGACAGTGAGCTTACTGTAGTGTAAGATTATACTGTATAATAAACTTAAGTTATTATTGTTCAGGTATTTACAAATCAGTAGCTTTTATCCAAGACCTTCTTCTAGATAATGTTGGTGTAATCAAATAAAATAAATATATACAAAATTATTCCCTTAAGAGTAAAAACTGCTCAGAGACTGAGCAGCCTTGGTGGAAGCTTCTTGTTAATGAACTGTTTTATTAGACATATTTGGTGGGTGTAATTGCTACCTTCACATTTTTACACTTAAAAAAAAAAAAAGAATATGATCTAAGGAGTATTGTGAGCAAAGGTCCTCTCTGCGTGATGAAAGCCCTGAGGGAGTCTGCTGCATTCAGTGCTGGACATTTCGTGAGGATCAGCCAATGCAGTTTTATTACAGAGTTTAAATTCCCAGATGCCATTTAGCTTTGAGCTGGCCAGAGGAAAGGTGGTGCCGCTGCAGTACGATCTGTGCTGCTGGCAAGTTCATCAGACTCACGAAGCTGCCTAGCAAATGTCAGGTTTAGAAAAACCCCTGTAGCACTCGTGGGTTTCCTACGATTTCTGATGTGTATCTAAGACACGCTCTAATAACACGTTGACTGCATGAAACTTTTATTCCTTCGGCATAGAGCAATTAGGTTTCCTCCTGCTGCTGGAAGAAAAACATTCCAAGTCAAGGCTCCTCCAGGAACGCAGAACTACACAGGTGCTAAAACATTTGCTGTGTTGCCCATTAATTCAGTGTTTCCCAAGTACTGTGCCGCGGCACTTAGGACTGCTGTGAGAAATGATCAGGTATGCCGTGAAAGATTATCTGGGTTGACCTGATTGGTAGTCTAAGCGACCACTGTGAGTAAAAGGCAGAACAATTACATTCTCTTCCAATGGAAGGCAGTACAACTTCTTGCTCAAACTAAATGGGTTGCCAACTGCCAGTAAAACAGAAGAAGACAAAGAAGAAATTACATATAGATAAATATTTGAAAAGAAAAAGTAGTCAGTCTGACCTAGGTCCTGGAGAAAATTCCGACCCAGATTAAGCCCTAGCATGAGTAGTGGTTAGAAGAATGCAAAAAAAGGTATACTGGGAACAAAAGCCAATTCTGCTATACCTGGTGTGCAGGGAAAAATGATCAATATGCTTTTTGTGACATTGTTGTTTGGTGGTGTGCCGTGTGATTTTTCTAAAGGGAAATGTGTGTAGTAGCTCCAAAAGGTTGGGAAATACTGCACTAAGTCCTATATCCCACATAACAAAATTGGTATAGCCTGGATGGCCCACATACCACAAACAATAATGGCCCTTTGGTGGCCTAGATCAGGTTTGCCAGAGTTGGCCCACACATGGGCCAGCACAAGACCAGTTTCAGGCACACTGCTGGCCCAGGACAGTTTAAGCTCTGGCCCCAGATGTCAGCCTCATGTGTTCAAACACGTGTGGGAACATAACAGTGCAAAAGTAACATGAGGAAACTTTGTTCAGTGAACGCACCAGAGTACTCAAACTTCTCTATACAACATGCCACATTCACACACTTTAACCTAAATGCTTCCTAACAACATTCATACACATTCACACTGTTGAGATGCAGACAGGAGGAACCAGGAATCAAACCACTAACCTTCTAATCTGTAGGTAGGTGACCTGCTCTACCTCCTGAGCTACAGCCACCCAGTGGTAAACATGAGTAAACCATCACTAGGTTTTGAATAAAGTGTACACTCACAAACTTGTCAAACCTACATTTAAAACTACCATAGCAGTATAGTATTGCAACATGGCATTTGGGTCTTCTAAGTAAAATAGGAACATAAATAGTGCCATCATTGCCAGACGTGGCCCACATCTGGTTGACATACACCCTGCCATGACACCAGTCATTCAGAAGTGACAGCTTGATGCTGGTTCTGGGCTAGACCTGTTTATTATTAGCCTGGGCCACATAAACCAAACCACAATCGAGCCAAATATGGCATGCCATTACATAGACAGTGCCATCTAAGCCAAGCCTGGCCCATATCTGAATGACATACCACTTATCATGCCAAAAGTCAGCCAGCAGTGCCGGCTTGACACCAGATCCGTGCCAGACCTGTCTGCTACGTGGGATGTCGATGATTATGTCTTGTACCTGTTCATGGAAGTTTATAAATTTCTGTTTAATCGCTTCTCTTATATTTATTGAATGCATAACTTTTTTTGTTATTGGACTTAATTAGATATTTTAAAACTGTCTTTAAAGATACTGTGAACTTATTTGACATTTTGGTTTAATAACATGGTCCTGACTAATGGTTAATGGTCTCTGAAAGGTCTGTACAGACATGAGAAATGGGTATTTTGAGTGTTGAAAATAGTCGTTGAGGTTGTAATAGTAAGAAAAGGAGACATGACTGTGAGATCAGTTAGCTTTTAAACAGCCTTTAGAAGAGTAGAATAACAAGGCTAGGAAGACAAAGGACCAATTACTACTTCTGATGCATGACTGACATTTAAGTGAGTCCACAAGAACCACATTTTCATCCATCAGAGCATAATTTCCAAACAGAGATGAGTTCATCGCTATGCGATGTGTGTGACTGTATGATAAAATTTGGCAGCAGATAACTGAACCACGCCATTCCTCCCATCAATCCACCTGCTCTGCGCTGGGCTTTGAAAAGACCTGCTGACCCACCCTGCCAACCGACACAGTGATGAGGAAGACACTTTTCACGGTTGCTGTCATGTAGCTGTATATTATCCAGCTGACCCCGCGGTGTCCCATTTACAGTTTTTTTTCCAGAGAAGCTGATCTGTCCAAGCAGGTTCTCGGTCAATGAGCCCTTCAGCACAGCCCCACAGACATTTTGTGCATATTTTTAAAATATGAGCCTGCTCTGGGGCACGAATGAATAACATAGTGCGACTCACAATTCTAGGTTTGTTGCTCTGATGAAAAATCAATAAGCACGCTTTAATGTCTAATCAATTTGAACTATAGCACTGTGTGTGCATAATCTCCCAGAGGTCTTGAAAGCATATTGATGTCTTTCTCGTTTCCAATTTGAGATTAAAAAAACCCAAAAAATTTATGATAATAAATATTTGTATAACGCTTTGCCTTACTTTTATTTATCCCTCTATATATAACTCAACAGGGGCATGTTTCTCACTTTTTTCATTCTCTAAGTGTTTGAGAACTGAGCTGACAAGCTGCTCTAGTTTAGTTCTTGATTTAGAGCTTCAGCTGCTCCAAAGTTCACGGCCTTCTCTATCACATTTTTTTCTCCAAAATGTGCTAAAAGATTATCTCGTTGGGTGGGAGGTGTGAACTACAGGGAGGCACCTGGACAATTATTATGGAGATTTGCCTCTCATAAATATGTAGAATGAGGTTTAGTGTTGTTGTCTTGTTGTAATTTCCATGAAAAGGTCATGGAAGAGTTTTGGTTTTTTTTGCTTATATTCAGGCTGTTGACCAGTCAAGCTTGAGTAGAGTTAAATTCCCTAAAGATCCAAGTGTGGAGGGAACAGCATTAACAATAAATAGAGGACCATGGGCAGGCTGTTTGGGTTGGTTTTAAAAACCTTATTGCCAAGAGGTTAGCTGGCAGAAGCATGAATCAACTTCAGGGAGAGCCAAGGCCAACACAATGAACAAAACAGCCCCAACTTAAAATAAAACCCCATCAATGGATTAACCTACACCTTGACTCCTTGTCAACCAATAAAGACCAGGAGAAAAGGGTGGATACAAAAAGAAATGGCAGCTCTTCTCCACAAGCTTCCTTGGAAGGTAGAGAAACAAGGACAAGTCAGTCCAGGTTAACAACCAAAATCAAGCTAGCCAAACACCTTAGCCTAGCAAAGACAGGCAAGCAAAACTAAGACTAACAGCATAATCAAAATCACCTACAGTAAATAAACTTCAGTCAGCTTATATATGCTCTGTACTCAGCTTTTATGGTTGCATGACCAGACCTCAGCCAATTACAGGAAATGAGGCTCAGCAGGAGCCAGTAGGAAGGAAGGGTAGAACTCAGAGGTCAGGACCTGGAAGCAGCATAGTACATGTTAAGCTTATATATTTTCTTTACATTCTTCTAAGGGAATGTAACAATTGTAAATGGTATCTATTTTATTTTACTCATTTTTTCTGCACTTGCACACAAAGAAAACCAGATAGAACAGGAAGTCTTTGATATGGATGGTTGTTCTCCTTGTTCTTGAGCTTCTAGCCACATCGACACCCCTGGAAAAATTAGCCAACAAATTAGCAACTGGGTTCCCAGATTGTCCTCTTGCTGACACTAGTAACGTGACCCGATTTTTCTTCAGTCTCAGACTCTGCACAGTCCTTATTGGCTTATTTAACACAGAGTGTTTTTAAAAGGGTACTAAACAGGGCTGGATCCAGCTGAGACTACTTGTACTTTCCTGCTATTCTGTGTAATTGCCTCTGGTTACAAATGTCACCTGGTTGTTTCTGTTTTTTGTTTTGTATTGGTTTTTAGAGGCTTGAATCTTCTTGTTTATTATAGGATATGCATGTTATAATCATGTGGGAATTAAATACAAATCAATTAGTTTCTAATTTTTTTCATTTGTTGGAAACTGGTGCAGAGGACTGCTGCTGCTGCAGCAATGGTGTGTGGGTAGCTGTGTTTAAATCACTGGGGAGTAACTGCATCAGTGTGTGTGCAGTGAGGAACAGAGCGCTCACATATAGACACAGTCATCTGCCTTCTCTACTATATGTATTAAACCTCAACAGGATCATTCATCCAGTAGATCTTAAAATGAGTCAGCAATCCGTGTGAAGTTGTATTAAACAGATGTCAGTTTTTGGGGTTTTTCTTATTTTATTTTGTGCTTTTGCAAATGCGTCAGCAGGTGTGACTTTATTTAGTTTTTTGTTTTCTTCTCATACTGACTCCCTTGTTGGGAGTCATAAGTAGAAATCCTTTTTCTCTCCTGACTTGCCCCAATGTGTTACATATTTCATTGTCTATCCTTTTTTGCTGCTTTGTCTGACCTGTCTTCCCAATGTTAAGTTAGTTTATTGTATGTATGGTCGACTAGGTCTGTCATCTCAGTTGCAGGCAACTGCAACCAACAAATAAAGCTTATCTGTATCCAACAGTGTTTTTGGTCTATATTATATTTAACATTTATCCAAGACATAATGGAAGTTGTAAGTTGAATGAAACACACTTTTTGGGGGGACCTTAACGTGACAGAACAGAGTGGAAGTGACAAATCAAAATATGGGTAGGATCGCACTAACGCATGCTTAAAAGAAGCGGAGGATTCTTTAGTGTTGTGAGAGAGACAATGATGCAGTTATTAGCCTATTAGCCATTTACTGTTAGCGTATGACTTAAGCAGCTGTTCTGTCATGCTAACTTCTTCCAAAAAACACTTTTGTTGTGTTTTTTCAACTTCTGCTGTGTTTTGTTTATTTTTATTAACTTTTGTGGGATTTAAAAAAAAGTATTTTATTTTATTTAGCTTATGTTTCAGCATTTTGTTATTTTTTAAAATGCCATGCATTTGACCTTCCAGGGCCACCGTATAAAGCACATAAATTAAGAAAACACCAGCTACCCCTTTAACTATGAGATCAAAAATGCCTTCCAGTGAATGCATGTCAGGATGCTTTTTCATGATCTACAAGATTGCATTAAAATGAATGCAAGCCATGGCACTTGAATGGAGCTGTACTTCAAATCATTATGTTTACCTGAAAGTGAACACAAAGTGGTCACAAGGAACAAAACACAATGTACAATTTTTGAATAATTCATTGCGTATCATACATGTATATCGATTTTAAACATAAAACACAATTGTTCTCAGAAGTAAATACAACTTTTTAGTAGCTAAGCAACTATTTTAGCACTGAACAAATTAGTAACAGTCTTTTCTTTTTGCACATTTAATTGTGCTGTAGAGTTGCTTTAAATGGATAATATTGGATTTCATGCCCACTCTGTGGGACACACCTGTGTTTGAGGTTCCACAATTCTCATGGCATGTAAAGACAAAAAATGAGTCAGTCAAGTATAACAAACTCTCTCTGGATCTTTGTGATAAAATTGCATTGGGGCGTTAATCAGGACAAGGGCATAAAATCACACCTAACTTTGAGTGTTTCTAGTGTTTCTGATTGCGCTAATAACAGTGAAAAACGAGTTGTAATCAAGATTCTTTCCTAGAGAACTGTGGGCAAACTAACAACAGCAGGAATGGGTTTAGTCACTGTAATGAGAGGTGAGAGTTCTTCTGAAAAGTTTAGTTTCTATATCTGTCAAATATCTGGTCATTAGCCAGGAGTTCTGCTCAACCCCTGGTTACAGCTCAAAGTGTAAGATGTTTTTCTTAGAAATAAAAAAGAACCAATTTATTTTTTAAAACACTTCACATTGTTTTATGGGATAATTGTGTCTGAATTTATTGAGAGAAATTGCAGTTTTATCCATTTAAAGCAATCTACTGTCACGGTCCTGGGTCAGTGACCCAGCGTTTTCTGTTTCGTAATATTAATTTTTCATTACATGATGTGTTTTTGCCAGTTCGTAATTTGGTTTTTCTGTTCCCTCTGTTTAGTGTCTGTACCGTATCTCCGTGCATTTCCTGTTTTATTGTGAAAGTCCGTGTCTCTTGTGAGTGTTTTCTGTTTTGCTTCCTTGTCTCGTCTTCCCCAATCAGTCCCAGCTGTGTTCCCACCCATTCCTTGTTCCCTCTTATTGCTGCATTTGTAATTATAGTGTGTGTCCTTGTTGCTGGTTTGTCTGCGTTATTTCCCTTCGTCATCCTGTGTTGTCTCCCTGCATCGCCGTTTCAAGGTTTGTAGTCTGTTTTTGGTTAGCTTTTTTCCAGTTTAGGTTATTCTTAGATTTTGTTTCTTACCTGGTACTTTTCTATTTGTTTCTCTTTCTGGATTAAATAAATTCACTTGCATCTCAGCTGCCTGCATGTTGGGTCCATCTCACCTCCACTTGTCTGTCATGGCAGATGTAACAGTACAAACCATCCACCATAGACCCAGCAGCATACAACCTGTCCGGAGAGCTCAGAGAGGACATTATTTGCTCCGCAGCGGCTGATTTCAGGCCTTCAGGGGCTACTGGGATCCCTTCCCCCAAATGCTCAGGACTTCATTCTCAATACATTACATCTACACCCAGCCACTGCCTTTAAACCGCCCAGTATGACAGAGGATTTTCTTCCTATTGGAGAAATCGGTGCACACGCCGCTGTCACTCCACTGCTGTAGAGCTAACTCCTATGGTAAGAGAAAGAGACTCTTTTCCCATTTTCTCTGATATTGGGCCTGTTTATTCTGCAGCTCACTAACGTTCATCTTCCTTTTTTTTCTTTTTTCGTCTCCCACGTCCCTTGCAGAGCTCCGTAAATAATGATTATTAAAAAAAGGAAAAAGAGTGCTTGGACACAGCAAGCACAATGGACAGGTTTTTGACGGGCTCCCACACAAACCCAAAGGAGAAGATTTTCCGTTTTCGTAAAAAAAAAAACAAAAAACCATCCACACGTGCAGTTTTGAAAAAATATTTGTCCACCTGTAAACGCAAAAAAACCAATGTCCAGTCCAATGCTGTCAAGAACATTCCAAATCCTAACCATGTAGAAACACTTGCCTGAGAGGGAAAGAGTCATTGGGGTTTTGTAGTTCTAAAATGTTTTCATGTTTTTCATTTCTAGTGCCTTCATCATTTTATATGATTGTTTCCTCAGTTTTGGGTGCGCTGGGCTTCAACCAATCAGACGCAACCTGTGTACCCAAAGGATGATGGGAGAACGGAGAGACCCACTTATACGAAGAAGCTAAAGGAGGAGGAATCATAGTTCGGTCCCACCTTTGCTGATGCGATCGGTGTGGGGATGGGGACAGGCTCGGGGCCTCGGGGGATTCCCCAGGAGCATCTTCTTTGAGGGCTCAGCCCGGGGTTGCGGTCATGGCCCATGGGGGGCTCTGTTGACTCTTGGGTGATGGTTTCCTCATGGCTGCGTGCAGCGGGACTAGGGGAGGGTCTGTGCTGACGGACGTGGGTTACCGACCTGGCGGCCTGGCTGCCCTTGGGTAGGTCCGGGACTGGCGTGGGGTTCTGGGGGTGCTCCGCCTCCGGGTGGAGCCCTGGCTGGGCCTTGGGGCTTGGGTCCTGGTAGGTGTGTCGCCGGGGCTGTGGGCGGGTGGGTATGTGGGGGCCTGGCCCTGGCGCGGGGTGCCACCGGTGCACCGAGTCTCCTGGGGGGGCTCTCCGACCGGTAGGGGGGGTTATTACACCTCGCAGGGGATCTCCTCTCTTCGGGAGCTCGCTCTGCAGGAGGGGGAGATATAGGAGAGGGGGAGGATGATCTCAACCTGGGCGTCTATGGTCTTATGTAGTTTGGAAGATGAGTGGATGAAGGGGTGGGTGTAGTTTTCTCTGTGGTGGGGTTGGGCGGGCGGTCCCGGGCTCTGTGGCTCCTGGCGGCGCTGCAGGGATGGGCCCCGGTCTGGATGGGCCTGGGCCCCCTTTCCCTGGCGGGCTGCGGAGTATGGGGGTGCCTACTGGGGTCAGTGGGGGAGCTGGCCCCAGGGAGGGGTCACTTGCCTCTCCCTTCCTTCCCTCCCCATCTCCGGATGCCTCCCTCTTCCCGCTCCACCACAAGCACCCACACATGCAGGGCCTTGGGGTAGGGGTATGTCACCAGGGTGCAGGGGAGGTAACTCCCCCTCTGTCCCCTTCTGGCTGCCTGTGCCTCAATTTTATCCAACAAAATAGACATTCACATTACTCACACTCTCATAACACATACATATAGGATCTGGTATGGGGGGGGGGGGCACGCTACACGCCCCTGGCGTCGTTGCCCACCTCTCAATTTTAAATACACGTAGACATTGAGGGCCATCAGGAGGGCCTATGCGCTCACCTGCCGCTATCTGGCGGGTGGTCCCATGCCCTCCTGGGTTTTAAACGCACCTTAGATCACACATGCATCAACACTACACGTGAGAGGGCAGAGGGAGGTTTGGAGT
>VUQR01033003.1:0-20859 GCA_015108515.1 Hemichromis elongatus
ATAATGACACAAACTAGTGTGTGGCGCTTCACCTTTTAATAAACCAAAAGACAGAAATCAGATTATAGGATCTGTGATGTTGTTTATTTATATTATGGTACTTATCATTTGTGATATTTATTACTGTGTGCATACCTTATTAGGAGAGATGAGATCAAAATGTTGCCAGGCAGGGGAAATCTTCTCTTCCTTGCTGGTTCCATTGAAGAAGAAATACTCAAGTAACTATGTAATACGTATGTAATCCAATTCCACAACACAGTGTAATGGGGGAATCAGCTGTGTTTTGCTGCCCATTTTATTTCGAATGTGGCGCGAAGGTCCTGAATTAGTCACGTGGTACGGACTGCCCGCGAGGCGTCAAACGTCACTGCCTACGTAATCAAAGCGAGCCTCGACACGCGCTTCAAAAAAACTCCACCGAGATTACCCGACATACGCTTTGAAGCTTCAACACACAGGACACATCACTACATATAACCGTATCAAATAACAAAAAATACAAAACAGAGTCTATGCCACCATTTGGACTATAGCTTAATACTGTCATGCATTACAGGTAAATTTAAAGTATTAAATTGGTTAACTTATGATCACAGAAGCTTTAAAGCACAATGTAAAAATAAGACAAAAAATAAAATGAATATTACCCAAGTATTTAATTTGTGCGGTTGCATGCAGCCATCACATTCCCACTATGTTGGTTATGGTGTCATGTCTTCAGTGTGCGAATCTGTCAAGTCCTCTGCGTTTTAGTCTTCCTCGCCCTTTGTGTTTTTCAGGGATGTGTTTGTCTCCCGTCATCTCCCCTGTTTGTCATGTGTAATCTCCTTGTCTATTTAGGTTCCTTTTGTGACTGTCCTCTGTGTCCTTCTCTGTTGTGTGGTAATGTGGACGTGTCCCTTTTCTGTTCCCATGTTCCCCCCTCCTCGATTTCTCTCCACGTCTCCTCTGTCTTTCATTTTTATCCATGTTCCCTTGCTCCCTCTCTCATCCTCTCCTTATCTATCACCTAGTCCATGTGTTTTAGCTTGTGTGCTCTTTAGTTTTGCCAGAGTATTTTGACTTTGTGTCCAACATCTGTAAACTTGGAATAAACCTGCAATTACACATCTGTGAAAAATAGTTTAGTTCATTGATGGGCTCTCTATTTTGGCATACCTCCCAAAGAAATTGTTTGCAAGTCAAATATTTTACTTACTTAACTTCGATACGTATAAATAGAAATTTTAGAAAAGGAAAAGCCTTCATGAAAAGGTGCTTATTGACCTACCACAGATAGGATTATTCAGTAATTACTTAGACTGTTTCTCACCTGTTGATACTGCAAGTTAAGATTAATGTCTTTCTCTGAGTCATCGTTGTGTATTTTAGACCCCTTTCATAAAAGACTGCTAGAAAAGGCTTACCATAGTGCTTCAAGTTCTCCAGGAGAGTAGAAAAAAGTTATATAAGAATGAGTCCATTTACCATTAATTAATGCTTCAATTTTAAATATAGCTTCTAACCTTCTCTTTTATTCCATATCCTAGGGATTAAAGGCACTGCGCTCCAGTAGTTTGAATCATATCTATATGATAGATTCCAATTTGTGTATGTAAATAGGAAGTCCTTTTCTCACAAAACTTAGTCATGGCGTTCCACAGGGTTATGTGCTTGGACCAGTTCTATTTACATTATATGTGCAGCCTTCAAGCAATATTATTTGATAATATTGCTATTAAGCTATTGTGACAGATGTCAAACTTACTCATTTGAAATGTGAATCTATTTAAACAAGTCTAAGTACAGATGTAACCTAGATAGTGTTTTCTCGTTTTTCAAAAATGTTGAAAATAGGATTGGATTTGATCTAAATGTTTTTATGTATTTATTACCTCCCTTATTGGAAGGGAATCATAATAATATTCAGATGGATATATTAATAAATATGTGCACATATACATACACACAAGGCTGGTGGTGGTCGATTCCTGGCTGCTCCATCTGCATGCCAAATATCCTAGAGGAAGATAATAACCTCAACTTGAATCAGTCCATTTACCATTCAGACTTGGGTTTATGTATATTTCAAATGCAGAATACTTTATCCAATAGTAAGTAAGTAGGTTTGTTCTGATGGTAAAGATGACAGAACGACAAATGTTTGTTATCCTTTTGTCATATTGCTTCATTACAGACATTGTTCAAAAATAACACATATAAAGATATTTCAGTGTAAAGCATTCTTTTTCAATAGCAGGCTTGGACAGGCTAAAGCATAGCTTAAACACATAAAACATATCTTTATCATAAATGTTGTAATAAATCCATCGATCCATATTATGAGGCATAAAATATTACAAATCCATGTTATGCCTCATATTATACAACATGGAGATGGGTTGATGCTTTACTACACAAGATATATGTGACTTTATATGTGTTTAAAACAAGACTCCATTTTTGGGCCTGTGGTGAGTTTCTGTTTGCACTTCCAACACTATCTTTGGCAGTTTGTATTCCTCCTTAAAAGTGCAAAATTCTTCCTTCATAGTGCTGGTATGGAAGCTCAGTAATCCAAAATTTTGACATATGTCTTCCTACAATTTTACAAAGCGTCATTAAAAACATTCTGAAATCCCATTTATAAAAAAACAACAACAAAAAAAACATAAACAAAACAAATCACTTTTTGGCTGAAATTTAGTTCATATATCCTTTAAGGACACCTTCTCCTTGAACCAGATTTTAAGAGCATTTTGATAACACCTTATTATTTCATAAAATCTTTATCTGGTTTAGATGGCTTTAAATTTTGCATTCATTTATCCAAAGTATGTATTTTTGTGTACAAATCAAGTCGACTGTACAGTTACGATCAACCACAAAAATATGCATTTGTAAGCACATACGCAACAAAATATCAAGGCCACAGCTGAATAAAAATACAAATGTAATATTTTAAGAAATGTGCCAGTTTTGATTAAAGATGATTATTAAAGTTATTATTGGTAGTAATAGTCATAATTTTCTAATATACAAAGAAGTTTGGATTTAAAGAACAAAGCTGCATCTTTCCATGGAAAAAAATTGAAAAAAAGCCTTGTTAGAGATTTGTCTTGATTTTACCAACTTTTTTATAATTATTTATAATTTTATCTTTGTCGAATTACAAGTTCATTTTCATCACACAATGGCATTTAAATAGAGATAAATTCATTAGAAAAAATAAATTACAACTTAAAATTAAAATTACAACTTAACTATAAATGTTAGTAACTCAAACCTTCAATGTTTAGGAAGCTCATGTAAATCAGCTAATGCAGTTATGAAGCTTGACGTCAGAATAAAGGTTTCTAATAATATGTGACGAGGTCTCTGTAGCAGTGGTGAACAAAAAGTCACATTAACCTCAGCAGGGTCTGCTTGGGTTCAGTGACATTTTTCTCACATGACAGTGAGTGCGTCGGTTCGTGCAGACATCTCCATGCCTGTCAGGTTTTTCTGATTGCATGGACTCATCTGTGGAGACTTACATTACACCAACTGTGGATGTGCTCCAGGCAGGACAGGCTACAACAACACAATGTACAGGGACTTTATGTTTTAATGTAATACTTTAGATTTAATGATTTTTAAATATTTTTGACACGTTAGAGCATTAGAAATGCATAAAGCCTTAAAAATAAATGTCTGATAAATGTACTTAAAAATGTTTTGTAGAATACGCCTACATAGATGTTGTTAGTTTTACTTGCAGAACCGAGCTTTATTCTTTAGCCTTTACAAATAGGACTTATTGTAAAAAATCAAAAAAAATCCTTTAATTTTCTATTAAAACTTTTATTCTATAAACCTTTCATTTTTAAAAGTTAATAAATTTATTTTAATATTAAGACTAATAGAACTTATTTCAAGTTGCAGTATCTTTTACAGTGATGTAAAAGTCAAAGATACTGTGTGCTATTGAAATTTAGCTTTTTTGGTTGCTGAGCAAAATGTGTTTAAAAACCAAATGCAATGATTTGCAAATCACCTAACCCCCTTATTGAAAACTAACTGAAAACATACTAAATGTTTTAAAGTAGGAATTATTTTAAGAAAAATATTAGCATCTTGAATTTGATTGCAGTTTTTATGAACACTATGAGCATCTGGGAAGCAGGATTAGCTAAAACTGAGTTGATATAAAGTTTCCCCCATCTCAGGGTTAACAAACTAAAGTCAAATCTATACTTGCCATCATTCCAAGTCCTTGACTCTGGACAATAATGCTGTCAGCCAGTTTTTCATGTACTGAAAACGTTTACTGTGTGTTGCACACTGGAAACATTATAAGCTTTATCACTGATGAAAAATGTGTTTTAGGATCCTGGAGCTGATGTAAATATTTGTGTGAACACTAGGTGGGGCTGAGATTACTTTAAGTGTCACAGTTCCCGGGTCATCGAGTCAGAGGTTTCAGTTTGTTGTTTTTCTTCAGTAATTTTTTTAAATCTATATTTTAAGTGCTCTTGTAATTATGTTTGGATTGTGTCCTGGAGTTTCTGGTTTTTCTTTGTAATTTATTAAATAAGTTTCAATTAATGTCTATCTTTTACTGGCATTCTGGTTTTGGTGATTTGGTTTATTCTTGTTTATTCTTCTTAGCCTTCCCCGTTTCCTTTGTCCAGTTAAGTTTCCCTCAGTGTAGGTGTTTTCATGACTTCCTGTCTTATTTTGCTAGTCAGTTGTCTCAGTTTTCTTCAGTTTCTGTTTCGTTTTCCATGTTCCTGTCCACACTCTGCATTTTCTTTTGTCTCTAGTTTTGCATGTCTGCCTTGAGCCCAGCTTTGTCTCCATGACATCCAGGAGTAAAAATCCTTTTGAGTTCATCCTATTGTCTCCAGAGTCCTGCATATCGGGTCTCAAACCCTGTCTGCCACAAAGGATATCACAACATTGACACTCAAACTGAACTACATATATTTTAAGTTGTTCTTAAATGCAGCTGCAGTCTATGTTCTGAACATTTAAATGGTGTTCACAGATTGAGATTCAGTCATTATTATTATCAATGATGTCAAACATTTTGGTATCTGAATTTCAGGGTCTCAGCCTTGACAAATTTTACACTGAAAAGCACCTAAATCAGTGTTGAGTCAGCCCAGAACCTTAATCGCTCATATCATATGCTCTGCAACAGATCAGCAGACCACATCAGAAAACAGATTACAGATTCAGATCTGACACTTTGATCTTTGTTTTTTTCACCTTCCTTTTTTCATTCATAGGTTACAAGTGAACAATTAAATTTAGATATCAAATCAAATTAGGATTCCAGCTTCATCTGAAAATTAGTTGGTTGCATGATGACAGCAGGCATTATAAAAACTATTATGCCAGTGCTAGCCCAGAATTCTCTAGCATTTGCACTTATGTATTACCTTGTTACCGTGTTAACATGTCAATGAAAATAGCTGTCTACTTGGCCTCTTACCTGACAGGTTGATGACAGCCAATAAAAATTAGAGCTCCATTAACATGCATGCGCATATCTCAAGGTGGATGTATTCAGATTGACTGAACTAACTCTTAACAGCTGTTCTAGAACAAGAAACTCTGAGTTGCCGATTTCTGTTATTATTCAACATGCTTTCTAAAAAAGGGCCCAGCTGTTGTACTTTAAGGAGTAGAATATTGCCCCAATCTAGTCTTACATGGGATTGTAGCTGCTCAAAAGCCCTTGGTCATCTTTGGATGAAAGCATCCATCCAAAGCACAATTTCTTTGGATAGTTTCTCTTAAATGTGTGGGATTGATTGTGGCTTTCCAGGTGTGCCCCCTCATACCATCAAAGATGCTGGTTTTGGAACTGAGTGCTGATAACAAGCTCCTCTTCATTCCGAGAAGAATTTCAAATTTTGTTTTTTTTTTTACACAGTATCTCAATGTTTTCAGAATCTGGTTCGTTTATTTTAAACCAGTAAAATTTTTACTTTATTTTCATATAAGCATGACCTTTTCCAAAAGGTTTTCCTCCCCCAGTGACCTTTGCACTCTCACAGACTGCTTCAAGCCACACTAGAAGCTAAAAACCAAAATATAGAAAACAAGCTCTTGTAGTTTGAAATTATATATGTTTTAAATATTTTCACTTAATGTAGATTCATTAAAAGGTGGCAGTTGGCTGTGTGAGCATGTGCATGTTAAAAAACATTTATTTTTCCTCATAGCTCAGAGAAACTGTGCTTGTGTGTGCGTGTGCATGTGTGTGTCTTCAGCGGTTTAGCAGCATGTCGGGCAGTGTCTTCAGGTCGATCTGTGGCAACACCCAGAAACAGTAGAGTAGTAACCACAGCAGCAGCAGCACACGTAGCTCCCAGTTCTCCCTCCACCTACACACACACACACACACACAGAGCAATAACTTTACTTTCTCTTAGCACAGTCATTGTGTTTGAGCTCTAAACTTTTTCCTTTGAACAGTGTTTAATTGGTGGTTGATTTTACTTGAGCTGAACCTCTTTGGCTGAACGTCGTGCTCTTTATAATATTTTAGTTATCGATGCTAACAGTCTGTGTAGTCTTTACAGGTGCATCCAAACATAGGTTCTCCTGCTATTCTGTAAGCTGCAGAGAAATGAAGAACTCCGTCCTTCCTGTGCCAAGTATAAATCTAACTTGAGTGCTGTTTGCGCACAAAGACATCACTAAAAGTTACTTCAGGTCAGCAGCCACTATTATAAACATGGCAAAATAGTAAACCTACATCACAGTTAAAGGCTGGAGTGTTACAAACAACTCAATCAGGGAAGGAAATGCTCTTACCAAAAATCAGAGTCATCACTGTCAGCTTTTGTAGTTACAGCTCTCTGACTGTCCTGTGAAAACGCCAGTCGCACACTCTCATTATACAGTGGAAGTCAATGTTTTAACATCACTGTAGGAGGGAAAGGAGCATAACACTCACCACTGATTCAGGACAATGAGCCCCCTTTCTGTGACGGAGAACTGGTGGGATATGGCTTTCACCTCGTCTGCTGGAACCTGCACTGCTAGTGATGAAACAAAATCTATCACTTTCATTCTCAACAGGAGACAGTAAATCCAGGAAATACCAAAGGCCTATCCAAGCCTCCAGAATCACAGAATTGAAGAAAAGAAAAAAGCTTTAAACATTAAAAAATGTGTTTTTATAATTATTTTTTTCCTTTATTTTCTGATATGTATTTTTTTTAAATGAGTATGGACTGGTCCAGCTGCGGCTGTAGCTAAGAGGTAAAGCAGGTCATCTAATCATTGGAAGGTTGGTAGTTCGATCCCTGGCTCCCCCTAGTCTGCAGACCAAATATCCTTGGGCAAAATACTAACCCCAACACATTCATACTCTGATGAATGTATGTGAATGTTAGCTAGAAAGTGCTTCACTTTAATGTCTTTAACTCTCAAGCCACAGTCCTGTCTGTCTCATACTGCCTTCAGCCTCCACAAATGACTTTTCAGGACATTTATAGACATATCTAAGCAAACTGAAAGGCTGGGTCAGAAGAATCCCATCATTTGCCACAACATTGCTTTCCCCCTGGGTGAAGTGTGCTTCTCAGTGTACACTAAGAATAGAAAGCCTACCTCACAGGCTCTGTGTTTTCCCTGGCAGAGACTGGCTTCTGTTGCTCAGCCTCACTGGGATCCCTCCTGTCTGCTAGAACATCAGCATCTCCTAAGGGCTTACATAGCTTCACTCCAGGCAACAAGCAATGCTGCTGGGATCCAAACACATTCTTTGTCCCTTGGGTGGTCTCTGCAATCATCTAATAGGAGAAAAAGAGACATTTTAACAGAATAAAAAGTACAGAAAAAGATGTCATAATTTAAGATATCATGGCTCCTGTCCTGCTCATTGTGTGAAAACCATCAGCCACTTAACAATATATAAAAGTCCGCAGAACTCATTTGTTTCCCATTTTAAAAGACAGCACAAAGGCCAATGCCAATGACCAAATTGTGTATGTTTGGACTGCTGCTGGTGTACAAACCTAAGAGTGACAGCAAGAGAAAAAGACAAAATGAAAACAGAAAATGCTTCAGAAAACTTGCAACGCAACAGTGTTACTGACCCTAAAGCCCCAAGAAAGTAAAAAAGCTAATAGGTTGACATTTACCTTATCATGCTCCTGTATCATATCCATTTCCCTGAAGTCTTCGCCCAGCAGATCGAATTGTTGGTAATCTGGCAAAATATCTGAAGGAGGTGCTGGCTGCAGAGCAGAGACACTCAAAACAGAGGGCCAGGTTTGGGTTTCAGTGTCAGGTTGCTCTGTAAACATGAGCTCTTCTTTGTCAGGGTAGAACAGATCCATGGGCTCAACAGGATCGCCAACCAGATCCTCTGTTGGAGAACCTCGATCAAAGTCTGTATAAAACAAAACATCCATATTTCTGGAAGTAGCTGGTTCAGAGCGCGGCGTCCCTATCTCATCACTTGGCTTGGTGTTGAATGGATCCAGTGTACGAAGCTGTGTGTTGGCTAGTTTGTTCTCATGTCCATCAGGTGGATCAGTGGAATTTACAGCATGCTCAGTATCCACTATTTGAGCTTCAGCCTTGGTAGTTTCTTCCCGAGAATCATCAAGAGCAGACTTGCATTTATCACCAACTTTACTTATTTCAATCTGACCTTGCGTGTGTGCATTTGATGATATATCACATTCATTCAAATGCTGACTTTCTAGATCCCTTAATTCTCCTGAAGATGTTGGTTCAGCGTTTTCAAACGGACTCTTAGCAATAATTTTATCATCTTTACTGGAGGTAGAGCTTTTTTCACCTGGGTTTGTAGTACTGTTGACACATGTGTCAGTCACCTCACTTACAAGCACTGATGGCTGGCTGAGATTTTCATCAACAGTACCGTGTTCCTCTTGGTTACATGTTGTATCATCCTGTTCTTCTGGCACGCTGACAATAGAGATGAAAGGAATATTTATGCCTATGCTTGGAACCTGGCTTGTTATTAATACTTCCTCCATGTTGGTAGAACAGGTGTTTTCTGAAGCTTTAGCAATCTGTACAGAATTATTTCTGTCCTGAGAGTCTGGGCAGTCCTTTAAAAATCCTTCACTTGCTTCATCTTGTGTTTCAACAAGTACTACATTCCTGCCTTCGAAGATTTCTGGTTCCTCTCTCGAGTCTTCTTTTTTGTTCTCCAAAGAACAACTGCAGTCTGTTTTATGGCATTCAGTTTCCACTTCAACCTCCTCAGAGATATTTGTCTCTTGCAGAAATTCACCTTGACTGCTATTTTCTCCTTCATTGTTCTGTGCATTCACAGATTTCTTTTCACATTTCACATCTCTGTGAGTACCGTCTTCCATAATATTCTCTTTCACAGATTCTTCACAATAGTCGCTGGATGGCAGTTCAGTGCTGGAGCTCAGTGTGTGAGGTTCAAAGAGATCTTCAGCACCAAGGTTGGTCACTTCAACTGAAGATTCTTGCTCCCCGTCTTTTAGGTATTCACACTCTAACTTTGTTATAACCTCAGTATTGATCCGCTCAGGTACCTGCCCTGTTTCCAAGTCCTGGTTGTTTCTTTCAAGGTTTGAATCTTCCACTTCAGCTACTTGCACTTCCCTTTTCTTAGCATGCCCTTGGAATCTGTCCTGCATGCTATCCAGTGAGCTCAAAGAGTAAATCCCTTCATCAACACAACACTCACTCATTGACTGCTCATCTGGGGCTCTTTCTTCTATGGATGGGATAAATCCTTCATCAACAGCAGTTACTTCCACAGGGGTCGCATGGTACACATCCCAAGCTGTTCCAATATCACCCAAGCAAATTTGGCTCTCACTATCCTTCTCCCCTGCCACCGCAATCTCACTCTCCACCCAAGAGTCTGGTGAGCTGATTGCAGAGTCACCCATTACCGACTCTGTGTTTACAGACTCAGGTATTGATGAGCCAGTGGGCGAGTGCGTATAAGACAACTGTGGGTCATCGTTGTTGGTTAAGATTTCTTCCACTGGCTTTATGGGGTCTTCTGTATGGGGCGAATCTGTCAAAATGTCATCGCTGGACCACGATCGAGTTGCTGTAACCCTGAAGGAAGGTGGCATCATACTTCTGTCTTCTGATACAGAGGAAACTAAGATTTTGGGTGGGGGTTGGGCATTGTCCTTCTGAAACATATAGGACCTCTCCCTTACTCTGCTTCGGTGAGTAACTTTTTTCATGTGGTCAGAGTCAGTCTCACGGAAGTTGAGTCGGCCCATAGAGACACTTCGTTCAATTAGCTGGCAGGGCTCCTCTGGCTGAGACGGGAATAGAGAAAGGTCAGTTTTTAAATGCCTGCTTAGTCAAAATACGATTTAATTCAAATTCACTTATTTTGTCTAGGTAAGGGATCTTTCATACCTCCTCGATACCAGGGAAGTGCTCCAGGAACTGAGACACATATGTAATGATAGACTGCTCATCTGGTGCATTGACAGACACATCTGAGCAAATAAAGTAAAATTGAGTGAGAGAGCAAAAAAGAGAGAAACTAAATGTAAACATGCCTTTTTTTTTAATAAAATTATGGTATGATACTATGTCCAAGATGTGCCCCCCCAAAAAAATCCAGCTTACGAAAATCAAAAAGCCATGTTGAACTTAAATTAGATTAGGCTCCTATTAGGCATGTCTACACAGCTTCCTGTGCAGCTGCTCTTTTTGGAGGGTATAAAGAGACAACTTTCATCCCAAGTGAAGAGGTAAAGTTTCCAGCAGTTTTCACTGGAAGAATGCGCTATTACTAACCCTGAAGACTAAAACCAGGAGCACCGAATGAATGATTTACAGTAGCACCAGTATGGAGTTATTTTTGTGCCTCTATTCTAAAAATGTAGCTAAATCCATTTTCAGTTAGTATGTTTAATTATTTAATTTCATTTTTTAAGACCATTGTTGGTTTAATCCAGTTTAAACCAAACCACTCCACTGGATTTAGCTACATTTTAGACCGTGTTTGCAGAATGCAGTAGCTAGCGTGCTGATTGGAGACCGTAACAGCCAATCAGAATTTTTGCATCCAAGTCTGTGATTGGTTGTTTTTGTGCCCCCCATAATGGTGTACAGAGAGTTGAGTGCGGATGGAGCAAAGATTTGAGCACAAACGGCTGAGAGAAGGTCCACAGATGTCTGAGAGCAGAGATCTGAGCAAGAGCAAATGCCAACAACTGAGCAAGAGGGGCTATTACTGTGTGTATATAAATAAAAGCAAACACTGAAATACATTTCTTGCACGCAGTAATGAATTTTCTTCACTCAAATTTATTTTCTCCTCAAAATGCAACATTTGCGCCTGCAAAATTTTTTTTATTTGCGCTCAGAATAGAGGCACAAAAATAACACCATGCATCAAAGCCTTCATTAATAGTACAAATATAATGGAACTGCCACGAACTGATCTTAAAAACAAAGCAGCTATGAGAAGACAACAAGGAGATGCATTAGAGGATTACCTTAAATGATTCTATATGTCACCTCATAACAATGGGAAAATCTACAGGCTACCTGGTTTTTACTGTCTCTTGTATACTAGACAACAACAAACACAGCATAAGCACTGCAGCTCTGTCTAAAAAGGTACTACCATTACTTTATTAAATCAGTAAAGACTGTCTGAATAGACTACTGTGTGGCGTAACAGCATTTTTTATTTGTGGTTAAAAAAAATAACACTATGCTAAATTTACAGCTTTGATTTTCTCAAATAATGGTTGATAATTCCCACATAGTGTCAAATCATTCAGTTTACCATGTGTATGACAAAAAGGATTTCTCCGGATTTCTCATTCTTTGGGGAACATCTTTGGAGTCGGGTGAATTTGGGCTGGGCAGCAGCCAGGAGTGGAGGTCCTGGTGAACCAATCCCCCGGCTACCAAGATTGGCAACTGGGACATGGAGTGACACCTTTCTGTTGGGGAAGGAGCCTGAGTTGGTGTGTGAGGTTGAGAGGTACCGGCTAGATATAGTCAGGCACACCTCAACGCATGGCATGGGCTCTGGAGAGGGGCTGGACGCTGTCTCAGTCTGGAGTTGCACCTGGTGAGAGGCGGTGGGCTGGGATGGGTATCTTGGTATCCCCTTGGCTTGCTTCCTGCATGTTGAGGTTTCTCCCAGTGCACGAGAGGGTTAGTTCCCATTCGCCTCCAGGTCAGGGAACGGGTCCTGACCGGCATCTGTGCTTTTCATCCAAGTGGCAGTTCAGAGTACCCAGCCTTCTTGGAGTCCGTGGGTGGGGTACTGGAGGGGACTCCACCTGGGGACTCTGGTTTCCTACTGGGAGACTTCAATGCTCACGTGGGCAATGACAGTGAGACCTGGAGGGGTGTGATTAGGAGAAATGGCCTCCCGGATCTGAACCTGTTATTGGACTTCTGTGCAAACCACAGTTTGGCCCTAACAAACACCATGTTCAAACATAAGAGAGTCCATAAGTGCACGTGGCACCAGGACAGAGCTTCACCAGCATTCTGAGGGAGACTGGGGACACCGAGTCCGAATGGACCATGTTCAGCATCTCCATTGCCGAAGCCGCTGCACTGAGCTTCGGCCACAAGGTGGTTGGTGCCTGTCATGGTGTTAACCTCCGAAACAAATGTGGACACCAGAGGTGAGGGGAGCCACCAAGCTGAAGAAGGAGTCCTATCGGGCTTGGTCAGCCTGTGGGACTACGGAAGCAACTGATTGGTACCGACAGGTCAAGTGGAATTCGGCGCGGGCAGTGGCTGAAGCAAAAACTTGGGTGTGGGAGGAGTTTGGAGAGACCATGGGAAAAACACTTTTAGACTGCCTGAAAGAGATTCTGGCAAACTGTCAGGCGACTCAGGAGGGAAAAGCAGACTCGTTCTTGGTGGATGATGGGCTCCACAAGGGCTGCCCTTTGTCACCAATTCTATTCATTTTTATGGACAGGATTTATAGGCGTAGCCAAGTGGCGGAAGGCTTTCACTTAGGTGGTCTCAGGATCTCATCTCTGCTTTTCGCAGATGATGTGGTTCTGTTGGCTTCATCGGGAGGCTCGCCTTGGAACGGTTTGCAGCTGAGTGTGAACCGGTGGGAATGAGAATCAGCACCTCCAAATCAAAGGCCATGGTCCTCAGCCGGAAAAGCTGGAGTGCCCACTCCGGGTCAGGGATGAGTTCCTGCCCCAAGTGGAGGAGTTTAAGTATCTCATGGTCTTGTTCACGAGTGACGGGAGAAGGGAGCGGGAGATCAACAGATGGATTGGTGCTGCGGCTGCAGTGATGCGGACGCTGTACCGGTCTGTTGAAGTGAATAGAGAGCTGAGTGTAAAAGCGAAGCTCTCAATTTACTGCTTGATCCACGTCCCTACCCTCACCTATGGTCACGAGCTGTAGGTAGTGAATGAGAGCGCAGATACAAGCAGCAGAAATAGGCTTCCTCCGAAGAGTGGCTGACCTATCCCTTAGAGATAGGGTGAGAAGTTTGGCCATCCGGGAAGGGCTCAGAGTAGAGCCCCTGCTCCTTCACATTGAAAGGAGCCAGTTGAGGTGGTTCAGGCATCTGACAAGGATGCCTCCTGGGCGCCTCCAGGGTGAGGAGTTCCGAGCATGTCCCACTGGGAGGAGGCCCCGGGGCAGACCCAGGATACGCTAGAGGGACTATATCTCTCGTCAGGCCTGGGAACGCCTTGGTGTTCCTACGGATAAGCTGGAGGAGGTGGCTGGGGAGAGGGAGGTCTGGGCTTCTCTGCTTGGGCTGCTGCCCCCACGACCCGGCCCCGAATAAGCGGAAGAAGATGGATGGATGGATGGATGTTAGCAAACAGTTCATCTGAATCTCCCTGTCTGCCAAATCAGCCAACCTAATGTAAAACATATTTATTATGTTTATTATATTATTATTATATAATGTTTAAAGCTGCTGTTCCAACTGTTTGGAAACACTTCAGATAAAAGTCTAGTGCCAGCAGTTGGCCTGTAGCGGACAGATGGGACTATATGTGGTGGTGTGGCATGGGAAATACAAAAGACTATAAGAAGATACAGTTATGCAGTGTACGTGTTGTATACACAGTGAATGTATTTTTGTATTTATAGTCCATTTTTTCTCTGGTGCTGAGTAAAATGTCTCTTTTTTCTGTTTATGGTAGTTTACTTTATCGGATAACCATCAGGTCATTTTCTTCTCACAGTGTAAATGTCACTGTATTGCTATATTCCCTGCAAAGTACAATGTAAAACCTTGCTCCCTTAATCATTACATTCTGATACACAACAGCAGTCAGCTATCCTCAGAAAAGTTGATTCGGACTCTTGTCTAAACTTTTAGATGAGAAGCAAAAGTCTGAAGCCAGCAGTCATTCTGAAAAAGCGACCCAACTCAATGGCCATACAACAGTTTACAGACTTTTGGTTGTCTCTAGTGTTTTGTTGCATGGATGAGCTGCTTTGGGAGTGCATTTTGCATCCTGAAAGCTTCAAAAGTTTTAGGTGAAATGTCTGAAAGCAATTAAGAAAACCTGCAATAATCTAAATATAATAAACCAGTTGAAAAGGTTTTCTTACTGTTGCTTTTTAATGACTCACACATGAAAATATGCTGATGAGATACACTCAACTACTATTGTCAGCTCTCTTTTATCACAACATCTGTAACCTAGATGAATTCCAGTTAAAGTCACTAGATTAGTGAATAGGCTGGTAAGTAAAAGTAGCTGTTGTCTTGTTACCTTCTGGTTCCAGAAGGCGCGGTATACCCAGGCTGTAGTGGGCTATTCTGAAGGCATCCTCCAGATTTTCTTTGGAACTTCTCAGTAGGGCTTTCCTCATGTCTACCAAGCTGGAGTCAATGGACTTAATAACAGCCAGGAAAGCCAGACCACTTATCCAGCTTTTACTAAAGTCCTGCACTGCTACACCATACCTGTAACAAAAATAAGAAATAGTCTATGGTGAGGACCAGTCCAGGAACACCACCAACCCAAAAACCCAAACAAACAAAAACAAAAAACCACCAGTTCAGTGTGGCACCGCATTGATAATCTCATGGCACTTTCTGTTGGAAGCTAAAAACCCCACAAAACCAGAGAGGGAACCTCAAACATCAGACGATGCCCTATGGGTAAGCACTTGGTGACAATGGGATGGAAGGGCATCTTTTTCACAGGACAACACCTTCGACAGGACCAGGCTCATAGATTGGTAGCCATCTGCCTCAACTAGTGAGGGCAAAAAGGCAAGAGAAAAGCAGAATATGGAGCCACAAAGAACTAACTGGATCAAACACAAACAGATCCAAAAAATTACTAATTCTCCAAAAGGACACAAACAATGTAATCGTATAATGTATGTAACATATATAAGTAAAATGGGAGCTCCAACTCACTTGCGTGTTCGCTTCTGTACCCACTGCAGTAATTTCTTAATGGCCCGAGTGTGTTCTCGCACGGCTGTGGACGCAGACTGCCTGTCGTCTGATGGCGTGCTGCTGTAGGATGTGTCAGAGTCAGAGCTGGTGGGAATGGATGAGAGGCTGGAAGAGGATGGGAACTGGCTCCTGATGTTCCCAGTCAGTTCCTTAATCTGGGTGGCAGAAGAGAGCTGAATTAGTTGAGCTACTTTACTACTCATTTCAACATTTAGGCATTGTATTTGACTGCATTCTTCCACTGTAGTGCTGTTCAGAACAATTTGCTCACAATAGGTGCACAATTTTCAGAGCGTAAAGGTGGGATGGCTCCAGAAGAGTAGGACGGACACGATCTAAAAATGCCTGCTCTGGACCTAAATTACACTTAAAGTTAAACAGTCCTCGTTTCTATCGACTTATTACATAATGCTTACTATAGTAACCATGGGATGAAACGGTTACCCTTAAACAGATTTTTTAAAAATAGAGCAGAGAATGCATTTAGTGGCGAATCTGTGGAGCTTTTCACATTTCCCTTCAGTTTATCCAGTCAGAGTTACTTAGAAGGAGAAAACAGCTGTGACTAACCATTTGACAAGATGGTTAACATTTTCGTCTCCACCCCTGATAGCAGCTGATTAGCTGAGTGATCATAGCTACCACACTTTGAGGCCCGTCTACCTAACAGTGATGAACAAAAGCTCCTTTGTCAAAGCAGCACTGCTGCCAAAGCAAAAAATAACTTTTATTGTCAATATATTGTTGGCTTTGTTATAAAATGCAACTTTTAGGCTACACAAAGCTTATATTAAAGTTTGTGTTACACAAAGATTTGCATTGGAAGTTAAAAAAAGGAAAAAGTTATAGTTTAGCCATGAAACAGTGAAATGAAACATTTGTATCAGGACATATTAGCATGGTAACAGGTGATGGTGTCATTTACATGATCAGTAATGAGTGTTCCTTTGATAAAGATAAAGATAAAGATAACAACTAAATACTGAAACACTTCTTGTTAATACTACAACCCTTATAATGGCTACCACAAAGATAATCTTACAGTGGACCATCAGATCACCACCAGCATGAGGTGATCTCCAGAGCTGACTTTAGAATGGAGGGAAAGACATTTCTTTTCCTTTAAGAGAAAGGGAGTACAAAGCTTATAAAAAATGCAGCATTTTGTACTAGCATCCTGATGAAGAAACATCAAGACAAAAAAAATAATGCAATTACCTGAAAGAAAAGAATGATGTTCCAAATGAGTCCCAAGATGATGGAGGAATTTCCATCTGCAACATCAACTGCATCGATACTGACTAGCTTTACCTGTTGACAGAGTGTGTACATCCTCACAGTTCTGCATTTCATCCATCATTTAACCACTGATTAGCTGTCATACTCACATTTCTCTCCTCAAGAAATGACAGGACCTTGGCAATGTTATTCAGTCGGAAAATACGATGGGAGGACTTCCTGAACCCATGAAGCTGGAAAGAGGTACAATTAAGTATCCTATAAAACAGCAACAACACTTGCACAAAGCAAGCAGAGCAGAACCAATTTAGTATTTAAAATTCAGTGTTACAAGCTAACCAGTTTACAACCAGAGAGTTCTTCCAGCAGTGCCATGAGGATGCGCCCATCCCGGATGTCCTGAAAGAGGTCAAGGACCTCTATGGGTGGGTCACACTGTGGATGTACAGACAAGAATGAAGAGAAAACATGGCTTTGTTTAACAATACATATGGAGGAAGGAAAGACATGTATTACAATTAGTGGTGCAAAATATCACTGTTGATCCATAATCTGAACCGATCCCACTTAGTACGCACGTGATCTGAAGATTCGAAAAAGAAGGGAAAAGTATGTGTATGGTGCGTGTGGTCAGTCTGTCAAGCGATATTATGGCCAGCGCTAGTGGTCCAAGTGGAAGAGCAGAGGAGTTTGCGGCATTTAAGCAGCCCTTTGCTGCCCAATCTGACCGGGCTAAAGCTATTACAAAGCTATTGGGGTGTTTGGCTGCAGACGGGAGGCCATATTCTGTTGTGCAAAACAAGGAGTTTAAACTATGATGAACATGCTTGAGCCACACTATTATTTCTCATTGCGCGCCACCTTCAGTGATGAGATCGTTCGAGTATGTATGAGCAGGAAAAGTATAAAGTTATGGCTGAACTGTCCCAGACATCTTCTGTTGCCCTAACTACAATTGGGTGGAGCTCCAGGACAACCCTGACCCTAACCCCGGAAAGCTACGTGACCGCTCATTATATCACAGCAGAGTGGTAGATACAAAGCCCTGTATTGCCCTATATTGCACCTTAATTTGTTTTTATATAATTGTGTGGAATGAGTCTTGAGTTGAATATTTTTAATAGGCCAAAATATTTAAGTAAATGGCGAGATAAATTTGTCTTTTTTTCTTTTTTTGCTGATCTGAAAATTGATCTGATCCGTGACTTAAAACCGTGATCCGATCCGTAAGATTTTTGATTAGTTGCACCACTACTTACCATTTACAGTAATCTGTAATACAGATGATTATGCTAAGTTGTTTTCCCTTTAGGAAGGACCAAAGCTAATAATTGGCAGCACAGATGCAGATTATTGCTTCTGTTAAAGTCACAGACAATCATCCAAGCCAAACAAGTTGAGACACTGAGTAAAATCAAATATATTTAATCAAAAATCGTATATTCCAGCCCTGACTGTGTTTATTCATTCATGCGCCAAGTTCCAGTTTCTCCTGACAGGGATAAATGCAGTAACTGGAATCCACACCATTTTTCTCTCATAAACTTCATCAACTTAAGAATGAGGATCTCTCAGCTGAAGGAATAATCTAATGCGAGTGTCCTGGCTTTGGTTGTTGGCCACACTGATCCAGCCCCGCACACTGTTTTACATACTGCCTGCCAGCTGGTATGCAGTTCCCTCTTCACTGCACAGTCTAACATGAAGTAAAAGTGATATTCTTTGGTGCTTTCAAGTTTTACCAATGACACAGACTGTTCAATTCAAAGTCTTGACAGGAACCAAAGTCCTGCTTTTGTAATGTCAACATGTTATAAAACTGAGCATAAATAATAATATTTTGAAAACATGAAGGATCTGCTTATTTATTTAGCTGACCAAGTTAAGATATTTAACATATCATAGTCATGCCATAAACCCACTCAAGCCACAGTTCTTGAGCATTACACAGACAGTGGTGACCACAAACCCATCAACCAGCACGTATACTGCATTAAACCGGCATGGATCTGTCGTTGGATATTTGCAAATGTATTTGTATTATCCGCTGCCGAATCTTTAAGGCTAAAAAAAAGTCCCAGCCAATTTTCAAAGGCTGATAAATACTAAGCAGTCTGGTGTTAAAAATTATGAAGCACATGTGGATGACACTGGTATGTTCTTTCAGGTGATCTGAGAATATGAGCATTTTAGGGGAATCTTTACTAAGTTAGAGTATGTGTTTGACTCTGACAAAATGTGGTTTTAGTAAGTCTGTAGTTATCCACTTTGGCAAACATGACAATGACACATTCACCAACTGTCAGCCAAGATTTGTACCACTGAGGATTTTACAGTGACCAAAAGTTTTAAATGAAATGTAAAAGTGGAGATCATTGCATTATTTTTTTATTCACAGTTATTAAAACATCTCATTTTGTTATAAATTGGGTTGTACAAACCTACTTTAGTTTTTCATTTTATAATTTCTTGACTACAATATTTAAATCTGAATGATGTCTAATATTTAATAAAGTAAACAGAAAATGGTAGCATAAAGGCTAGATTTCAAGAAGTAGAAGAGTTTAGTCTAAAGCAGAGTTGCCCTAGTCCAGTCCTCAAGAGCTACTGTTCTTCAGCTCTTAAATGCATCCCTACTCCAACACAGCTGAATCAAATGGTCTGATTACATCTTCAGCATACCACCAAGTTTGGCAAAAGCCTGATAACAAGCCATTCATTTGATTCAGGTGTGTCAGAACAAGGATGCATTTAAAAGGACTGATCTAAAGTGACCTGTGATGGGCATCCGTAACCGTTTCTGCATCTTATCAACAGAGTTAACAACATCTAAACCAGTGGTGCCCAAACTACGGCCCGTGGGCCAGATACGGCCCCCCTTCACATTTGACCCGGCCCCCTGAACAATATTAGAGACGTATTATTTTTTCCCCTCGCATTATTCTTTTTTCAGTCTGGCCACGCGATCGGCACTAATGCACCCATTAGTGTGCATTAGTGCCTACACTGTGGTGTAGTGGGCCTGCCCGACTGAATCCCTGGAAATGTTTTCTCATGTCAATAAAGCTCATTTGATTCGAATTGTGAACCACACTAAAAAAAAATGTTGCTACTACAACCTCACTTTGTGAAGAACGTGAACATGACTCCCCCAGAACGGAATAATGGCAAAAAGGTTATGTAAGAAAATAATAGATTCAGAATGCAGGGTATTTAACCTGCAGTGGACACACGATTTTTCTTTTGTTCAATGCAAAGAAAAGGCTGTTTGTCTCTGTTTGTCAAGAGACGGTGGCAGTATTCAAAGAATACAATCTGCGCCGACATTATGAATGCCGACACAAACACAAGTATGATAGCTTGCAAGGCCAAATGCGAACAGACAAAATCTCAAAGCTAAAAAGTGGACTGTTAGCTCAGCAGACTACATTTATACGCCAAACTCAGCTGACCCAGTCATCAGTTCGGGCCAGCTTTCGTGCTGCTCAACTGATAGCAAGCTGCGGTAAACCTTTCACTGAGGGAGAATTTATCAAGAAATGTTTGAATGTTGTCATGGAGGAGGTGTGTCCCAATAAGAAAGATGTCTTTAATGCTGCAAGTCTGTTGGCGGGTACAATCACCAGACACGTGGAAGAAATAGGGGGTAATGTATATGCCCAGCTGCAGCAGAAGACGAAAGAATTTGACTTTTTTTCATTAGCACTGGATGAGAGCACGGACGTGCAGGACACAGCGCAGCTTCTTATTTTTATTCGTGGTGTTAGCACAAACTTTGAGATGTGCGAGGAGCTGGCAGCCCTCCAAAGTCTGAAAGGCACTACGACGGGGGGGATATTTTCGACAAAGTACGTCAAACCATGGAAGAGTTGGATCTGGACTGGGCAAAGCTTGCTAGCATCACGACTGAAGGGGCTCCTTGTATGGTGGGCGCATCTCGGGGCCTAATAGGACGCATGAACCGGGAGATGGAAGAACGGAGTCTCACCGCCCCGCTACAAGTCCACTGTATAATTCACCAGCAAGCGCTTTGCTGCAAAGTGTTGAAGTGGGATTCTGTCATGAAGGTTGTGGTATAATAATAATAATAATAATGCATTGGATTTATATAGCGCTTTTCAAGGCACCCAAAGCGCTTTACAATGACATTATTCATTCACGCTCACATTTACACACTATCATGTATCATGCATAAACTTCATCAGAGCAAATGG
>VUQR01033005.1:0-16539 GCA_015108515.1 Hemichromis elongatus
CCCTCCTCTCTTAGCACAGGCTTTCAGGTTTGCATGCACTACTCCTTTTCCTTCCTTATCTTCTGTCTTTCTTACTAAATTCAGTCTCTGCCTTTTCCCCTCTCATCTTACATCCAACTCTCAATCCACCTATGTTTTTGTTACCTCTACTTAACTCTTTATATTCCAGGACATCTTGCATCATGGAAAGAGCATGAGTGCTAGAAGATATTTTAGAGAACTGATACAAGGAACCAGGAGACAGAAAGTAGAACTGTCCCGATGTACTTAAACTGCTTGAACACCTTTGCACCAGATTGCTCCAACTTCTCTGTTCTCTAAACTTCCACTGTATTCAGTGTTCACTGCAAACAAACAAGTAGGAGTAGCACATGAAGTAATAATATAAAGATGCTCCTTATGAGTCTTTTCTACGCTGTCGCTTTTCTACTCCATCTGAGCACTCAAAGCACTTTATACAACTAATTCATTCACCCAATTACATTTTTCTAAGTTGTTAAGTGCTTACTATCTAGCATTCATACACATTCACACTGGTTAGTATCTTGCCCAAGTATATTTGGCATGCAGACTGGAGAAGCCTGGGATTAAACCACCAACCTTCTAGTTAGCTGACCTGCTCTACCACCTGAGCTACTGCCACCCCTGGCGACTCTGGTGGGACTGTGCAGTTCAAGGGTTCAGACATTGTGCAGAAGTTTTGTGCTTCTATTCTCTGAATCAGAAAACAAAAAGTTTGACTTTACATCATACATTGGATATAAAACATATATACTTGGAAATAGCTTCTGGGTCTAAAAGCTGAAGCTAAGGTAAAAGCACTCTAAGCATAGAGCCAGTTTAATGACCAGTAAAAAGTGACTCCTGTGGTTGCAGGTCTACTTATATAGACATATATGCAACAATAGCCTTCAGCTCTCTGGAACTGTGGCCTCATTAAACATTTTTCTGATTACTTTATGAGCTTAGTTGCTAGTATATAAATTATGTCCCTCATTAAAAACTATACATACCTACAATCAGTCCATTCAACTACAAAGGATTTGTAACAAAGCGACTGTGTGAACTAAATAAAACAGTATTTTGTTTCACTGGGCTGATGCAATGCATTAGCTAGAAACTGACTTTTTCTTCACTCCCTGCTCATTTAGATGTAAACTGTTATGTTCAATGCAGCCAACAAACTATGAATTAGGGCTGTCAGATTCTAATTTCACACCCATGGTGGTCAATAAAATTTACATTGACAGCATTATTGCAATATAGCATTTGCTGAAATGTTAGTTTATCCTATATTGTCTTTTTTGTCAGATTAATTAAAATTTAACTTGATATTTCTGTATATTGGACATTCCCTTACTTAAAGACTTACTCTCTGACTGGAAAGCTGTTTTACTTATCTTACAGTTAGCTGCTCACACTATGTAATTATTGTTTTGTTTAACCTTTGTAAAAAGAACATAATAACCTCCAACAGGACCGATTGGCACAAAGAGTTTTGAGCTCATTTTTCAGTGGCTTGTTCCTTACAGCCCTAGTATATTGCTCTCTGCTTAGAGTTGCCAGTTTAAAATGGAGTAATGCTAGGTTAAACCTCAGCACAATGGGATTTGGCGAGTACAAGTCCAGTCTATATATCTGCCAATTGGAAGCTAACCTTTCTTTCTTTGCTCTTTGCATAAATGTGTTATTCCATTGGAGAGGGGGTTGTGGGGTTTTCTTGGTGACTTCTGAATTTTAAGCTGTGATGGTGTAACTGTATCAAGGTGCCATGTGCGGTCTTTATGTTCTGATACATGCTGCAGAGCTAACTAAACCTCCATCCATCATCCCTCCAGCACTGCCAGCCATGTTTGACTGGTCAGGACTGCTACTGGGAATAGATTGGTAGATTTGCCCAGCTCACACGCACACACAGGGGACTAGTCATAGCCAGGGATCAGAGTGTTTTCTAGCTGACTGATGTTAGAACCTGAACTAAGCATGGCCGAGATAGAAGAGAGAGCAAAGGCCATGGGTCAGACAGGGATTTGGGTGAATGGCTCCTTTAAGCTGTAGCAGAGCTGTCAGTCAGTGAGTTTAGATTGAGTAGGAGAACCCAATGAAACGACAGGTTGCAGGTTTTAATCCTTGGAGTACAAATGTATTTATATATATATATATATAAATAAAGATACACATACATAAAGAGAGTAGGTGCCTTCGTTATGATGACAGTCAACATTGTATTGCTAGGTGGTGGCATTTAATGCTCAGCTACTGGCTAGAAACTGTTCTCAACGAAACATGTCCTTTAATGCCAGATGGCAGCAGTTGTAACAATTTGTAGCCACAGTGTAAGGAGTCTTTTAAAATGTTCTTGGCTTTCCAAAGGCAGTGGGACCTATGGAGTTCTTCAAGAGAGAGCAGTCTTAACTTTCCTGGGCATGATTCGGTTTCTGTCTTAATGATGTCTTAATGATTTTGTGTTTTCCTCTGTGCTTCTGTGTAGTTGGAGAACCACACACAGTAGCAGTAGCACAGGATGCTCATAAGATGAGGGTTGGTAGAAGAAATGTTTTTCCAGAGGACTCTGCTGGGCCTTCTTTGCAAGCTCTGTCATGTTCACATCCCTGGCCAAGTTCTCGATTATGTGGGGAGTCTGGCACCCTCTCCACACTATGCATCACCAGGGCTCTAGATTAACTTTTTACTACAGTTGCACTGGTGCACCTTACTTTTTTCTTAGGTGCACCAGCACAAAAGTTAGGTGCACCCAAATTTTTCAACCACATCTCTTAACCCCACTGTTTTGCATGTTCACTTTTTCTTTTTTAAATTGCTGTCCATACAGACAACATTGATTTGTTGATTAACTAACAGTCGTGTCAACACAAAGTTCTTTATTTGGAGCACAGTTCTATAAAAAAGATAAGTTACTGAAAGTGCTTGTGCTTAAAGTGCTTTGACAATATTAAACGTAATCATCAGATGCCTTTGTGTCAAATTAAATGAGGATAAAACACAGAAAAACATGAAGGAGATATTCCTGACCTGGCTTTTTATAGCAGATAACTTTAAAAATATTCTGCAGTAGAACAAAAACTGAAGAAAACCATGAATACATATGAATATCAACATATGAACATTACATGATGCTGCTGAAGTGGAGCAGAGCAAAGTTACAGAGGTTTGATTAGAGACACAGATAAGCGTTTTGCAATTTGGCAAAAAAAAAATTAAATAAAAAGTTTTAATTTCTTTGCTATTAAACAGGCTTTTTTTTGTCGGAGGTCATTTTTTGGGGGGCAGCAGCTGACAGCGCTGTACATGACTTGAACGTAATAAGTGAACAAATAATACAGAAAACAGAGATTTGAGATGGGAAACTGTTCTTCAAGTACACTGAGAGAGAGAGAGAGAGCTGTGCAGGAAGTTTTAATTTTGCTGGAAGCAAAACAGCAAAAGTAAGAGGGAATTCATGACGATGTTTATCAAATGTGAAGTGTAGTTTGGATCTTCTTTTGCTGCTAGTTCACTGCATTTTGGTTGGAGAGTGGTGAAACCTGCAGCATAAGAAAGTAGCGCAAAAAAAGATGTAAACACAAAGTGTGGACCCAACAACGCATCAGAATCTGTGAGCTGTCGGCTTTCAGCCCCGACGGCGTGTACGTGCAATCGGGTGAGAAACCCGACATGTTACTGATTATGATGCGTCATATCCACGCTCTGTGTTTGCGTCTTTGTGTGGAATCTGTTTACCTGCACTTGTTTGCCATTTTAGCTGTTTGGTTTAACAAGCTTTAACCTGAGATTCTGGTGTTTCTGGCAAAACACATTTATACTTAAACTTATACTTAAACTTAATGACTTGATATCGCTTTATTCAAGCTACTCATCTCTCTCTATCCGCCCTCACTGTCAAGTGTACACACACGAAGAACTACAGGAATAGCTGGACCACAGCCAATCAGAGAGGTCCCGCCCCTGACTAACTCTGATCAGTTTAGACCACGATATGGTCATAATGTGTCTCTGTTGTTGACCACACGGAGACTTTCAGAGTTTCAGAGACTTTTTTGGGTACTGAATGGCTGGTTGCACCGGTGCGACCTACAATTTATTTTTCGTAGCACCACTGAGAATTTTGGTCGCATTTGCGACCTATTTGGTTGCACTCTAGACACCCTGATCACTGATGTATAGTATCCATTTTACTTTTCTTGAAATCAGCAATGAGCTTTTTGGTCTTTGTTGTGTTCAGTATCAGGTTGTCTTTGCACAATGCTGTCAGTTGCTCACTTTACCCCTGTATGCAATAGCAATTACCACTTAGTTAAGCTGCAATAAGGCTGCTGTGGGTTTCTTATGAGTGTTTCTTCTTCACACCATTTTCCACTCACTATCCCACATAGCAGACAGGTCTGGCCTGGACCTGGTGTCAAATAGGCACTGCTGGCTGACTTCTGGCATGGTAAGTGGTATGTCATCCAGATGTGGGCTAGGGCTGGCATAGATGGCACTGTTTAGGTGATGGCATGCCATATCTTGCCCGACTACGGTTTTATTTTTTTTTATGTGGCTCAGCCTCACAGAAAACAGGTCTGGCCCGGATCTGGCATCAAGCTGGCACTAGAATGTCATCTTTTACTGAAGTTGAATTTGTTGTCATGTGTTATGTTTGGATTTCTGTTCTTGATGAGTACCTTGATAAAATACTCTTCCCCTGACACACACCACACCCACATGAAAGCAAAAATCCAAACAAAACAAATAAAATACACAAGGTGTCAATACTAAAGCACAATTTAAACATATGGATTGTGGTGAATGGGATTTGGTGTGAAGCAGCTTTAAAGAAACAGCAGGAATGGGTGATGTTTTTTTTCTGCTGCCACCACTCTAATTGGCTGTGTTCGACAGAGCATTTTTGAAGGACAGGGTCTCTCATTAGGCATTCACACCCAGGACTTGCTCCAATTGGGCTGCCTAAGGAATCTGAAGGCAATGCAATTGTGCAATTTGCACACAAAGTGGTCTGGATTGATCCAAAATAAACCTCTCAACTTTAAATGTTGGGGGAGGAGAGAGAGGGCGTATAATTGCATCATTTAGTGAATTGATTGGCTGAGAGTCGATGGAAGGGAATCAGGAAGCAGCAGATAAACGGTGACAGCAGTGCCTTTTAGAGCAGGGACCCATCAACACAACGACACACACACAGGTTTGCTCTGGAGCAAAGATATACACACTGCAAAAAAAGAACACACCTACAGACACAAACATAGATAAACTAAGACGCAAACGAATAGAAACAAACATGACAATGTGCCTGCACGCACACACAGTCAGATTAGACGACACAAAAAGAAGTCAGGTCCACATCACACACTGAGCGCTGCAGGGCGGGACAATGGAAGGAAGAATTAGAGGTAACAATAGATTTCATTAAGCCAAACTAGACTTAACGAGACAATCGATACGTCATAATTAAAGCCAGGAGGCTGAGAGCGACTTAGACTCTAAATGACGACTGCTCTTATTAAGATGGAGCAGATAGAGAAAGGCTGTCTGACAATGGAGCTCTATAACTACCTACTACAGCAGGCCTTTGTGCTCACACTGGCCTTTCACCAAGACAGACAGATAGGAGAGAGGAGAGCGAAGAGCAGAGGAGCAAAGGAGAGCAGGATGAGAATATAGGTCTGCGTGTTTCAGTTGGTTGCAGTAGTAGAAAAGAAGAGGTGATCTGAGATGATGTGAATGATGACGCAAACTTGTAATCTTTGTTCTACTTCTTCAGCTATACAAATCTTCCACTCCAATTCTTTTCTTTAATAGGTGTGGATACATCTTGCTTTTCTTTCTATAGTGAGCAGAGCAGGTTCCAGTATTTTATGTTTTGAATCATATTTCTACACAGAGATCGGAATAAAGTGAAAACATCTCAGTCTTTTGTCAATCGTGTGTACACACAGACACAATCCTATTCAATTTTTTTGCTGCTTGTGGTAAAATGCTTGTCATTAATGAAAATGGACTAGCTGTGTTTGTTTGTTTATAAATTTTCAAGTTAAAAATATAGCCCATTGAAATCTGTGCCCTGTGCAGTCTGTTGGTGGTGGTCTTAACCCTGTAAAAGCTTTGATAATGGAGTATTTGTTGAACCTTTAGAAAAAAAAATAAAAAAATCAAATGAGTTCTACTTCGTAACACATTTGCTACATGCCATACAATCCATAATTTTCCATTTTAATCTTTAAATATTTTAAATGCAATTTATGTCATTTTTAGAGGGTAAAAAAAAGTCATGCTGATGATGTAAAAGCATTAAAAACTCACAAAAACACATGTATCAAATACAATTTGGCTTGGTCTATGTGTTTGAAGTGACCATTTCAAAGGAAAGCGCAAGTTGATTACTTGTGATTGCAACAATCACGCACCCTAGTCTCCAGCTAGTGTTTGCCCTAGTGTGACTGTAGCGTAATTCAGTGTAATGATATGAAACTACAATAATGTAATTAGCAATAAGTGTTGATTTATTGCAGTTTTCAACAAAACATAACGTGTATGAAATCTTTTACAAGTAACAGAAATGTTTAATTTAATTAATTAATGTTTAATTTCAAAATAACTCTGTTACTTTACTTTGAAATATAAATGAGTCTGTTGAGACTCATTGATATTCCTGTTGTTTAATTGTCTTGATATGCTCAGTGTTGGGAAGGTTACTTTTAAAATGTATTCCACTACAGATTACAGAATACATGGCCCAAAATGTAGTTTGTAACATATTCTCTTAACTTACTTAATGTGAGTAACGTATTCTGCTTTTTACAATTACATGAATGTACTATTGCTGTGTGATTTATTAGTATTACTGAAGGCTACTCGCCACCAAGCTAACATTGTTAGCTGATGTTAGTTCATTGACTGCAGACTTAATGGACAGCTTTAACAACCTAACCAAATAGCTTTTTAAATCTTAATATAAAATGAGTAACAGTAGGGTGGACATTAGGTAAGGCTGCACTTTTTGCAGTGATCTCGTATAGAAAACTATTTCTGTATCAGTAATATGTTTCTTTCTTTTTGCTTTCAGAGCTGGACATGATTATTTGCTCCTAACAGGTTGTAATGTAGCCTTTAGTAATAGTAACAATTAGTACTTCGAAGATACTAAAGTGGCACATAACCAAGGTAGCTACCACAACTAACACAAGCTAGCTGCAGTAAGCTAATATTCATTTTTTAAAAAGAACGTACTTGTAGATGTTTCTTTAGGTTGGAGTCTTTTGATGCTGAGAACAGCTTGGTTGCTGGCAAACAGAGTATGCATTGCACGCTCAGATTTACAGTCAGAGCCTCTTATTGCGTATTTTGTTTGGGTTTCCGGCAATGCGTGGAATTACCAAAATTAGAGAGGGGATAGTCTAACACAAAAAACAGGAAAAGAGCACTGTGTAATCCATTTATTTCAACAAAGTAACTGTAGTCTAATTATCACCTATTTAAGTGCTAACTGTAATGGAAAACATTTACTCATATTTTGTATTTTAAATACGTAACGCCAGTACATGTGTTGTGTTGCTCCACAACACTGGATATGCTCCCAATTGGAGAGAAGACACAATGGACAGACCAGTCCAGCTGGTACATTTAAAGTATGACTCACCGGATTAAAAAAGACCTCTTTCACTCATTGCTGAATGGTGCATAAAGGCCAGCTTTAAATATGAGCTGTAAGTTTTTACTGGATCTGAAAGGCTTTCTATTGTCACACTGCAGAATACATTGGTGGATAAAGCTTCATAATGTAGCCTGCTGAAAACCACTGAGCACATTTAATATTTTAGTCTGTCTGTCTGTCTTTCTTTTTTCTTTCTTTCTTTATAGCAAAGTAGAATAGACTGTAGATGAAAATGGGCCATATGAGATCAGTAAAAAAAAAAAAACGAGTCACTTTTTTAAATGCTTAGTTATTTTAAAAAACCTTTATGTCCTGATAGTCAGATGACTAAAATATCATGGGAGAGTTTATAATATAATTATATTATAAACCCATCTATCTCTATATTTGGCAATTATGAATGTTACAAATGAGCTAAAGATCATAAAACTAAAAAAATGCAATTCAGTCAAAAAAATCAAAGGTTGCAGTGCTTCTTTAGTTCAGTCGGTGAGCAGGCTAACCAGAGAGCAGCAGCCTAGGTTTGACTCTGAGCTGAGGCCCTTTGCTGTGTGTCTTTCCCAATTTCCTGTCCATCTCGTCACTGTTCGAAAAAAAAAAATCAAACCTTTCATTTTAGTGCAATCAAAAGTAGTTTTCACTTGATTTAAAATGACCATGAAATTTAGAATCAGCCACAATTTGTGGGGCAGATTTTGTATCATTCATTGTTGTTCAACAGAAAATAACAATCTATCATATTGAGACTCTCCATTTGTTTACATATTCCATATATACGGGGTCCCTTAGCAAACTCGTTAGCTAGCTGCTGTGCTCGAGTACCTTAGTAGGCTGTGTTCCCCTGGTGTATTGCCTGTGTTTTGCCAGCTTACGTGCTAGTCAGACCTCGCTACGACAAGTGAGAAGGGCTCCAGCCTACTTTAGTCACGTTTTCTATGGCGTATTGCCCATGGTTCATGGTTTACGCAACCAGCAGAGCCCCCTCTTGTTGCTTGGTGGCTACATTGCTTAATCTTCTAGCCCTCCACACAACAATAAAGCTGATAAGCAAACACATGACAGCAGGGAAGCCATACCATACACTCTGTAGGAATAAACAGTCAAGGGAAGCTTTAGTTTGAGGCTCGTTGCCAGGGTTACTGTGTGGCCCTGCCCCCTTGCTTGGACAGAAGTATGGCAGTCCATACATCCCAAAATTTGTTTGGAGTGTGGCTTTCCATGCCATTAGAGGATGTTCATGATCAGTGTGTGTTATGCTTGGGCCCAGAACATGCTTTATTAGCCATAGAAACCCCCAAATCCTGCATGAATTGCTTATCTTGGCAGCACAGATTAGAGAGGCCCATGCTTGGGTTTTTGCCTCTAACTGCCACCCCTCTCATTTCCTCTGTTCCTGAGCCCACAGTGGGGAAAATGGCTGCCACTGGAGTGGAACATGCATGCCCATGGGCAGGTTTCCCTGTCTACTGATTGCCAGGCCCGTCCGACACTGTTCCCTCCCATGGCCCTGCCTCTGAGCCTTGAGCAGTGGAGGATGATTATCAGGCGGATGACATTTAATATGAAGAGTCTGTCCTCTCCTCTGGCGACTCTCACCTATCCCCAGGACAGCCTCCTGTTGGCTCCCCAGACATAGCGTCTGGCCAGGTGGGTTTCTATCAGCTCTTGCATAGAGCATACCAGGTACTGGCATTAGCCCACCCTGAGATTTCCATCCCTCGTAACACAGGGTTTGATGATGTCACGCATCCCAGCACCTCCTATCTCAAGTGCCAGTGCTGCCTGATTTTTTAATGATCTGGATCTGTTGGCTGCTTCCTTGAACCTAGCCTCTCTCATAAAGGAACACGCCATAACTACCATCTGCTCCTTTGCCTCATTTTGGATAATTTGCCGCCACCTCTGGCTGTCACAGTCCCGGCTCTGGTCAGACGACCAGGACTGCCTGATGAGGCTGCCGGTTGATCCTACAACCACCTTGCCGTGTTGCTCAGGAGATGTCGAGGGGCCTGCACAGACGTATGGCCAGAGTGGGGAGGCCCAGAGCTTCTGAGTCTCAACCTGTCCCCAAGACTCCATCTTGGGGCCCTGGAGATCTCCAGCCCCAGCTTGAGGCCTTCGCAGGCGGCCTTACACAGGTAAGGCAGGGAGGACTTGGGGCCAAGACTCAGTTATCCTCCAGCTGCCCTCCTGACATCCTTTGAGTCAGGCCCAGTGGCGAGTTACTGCTGCAGGCTATTTCCCCTGGTGTATTGCCCACGGTTCACCAGTTAATACGCCAGTCAGGCCTCGCTCTGTCTGACACCTCAGCCGGCGGTTGACAGATCTCCAGCCTGCAGCACTGGCTCTCTGTCTAGCATATTGCCCATGTGTTGTGGGTTACGCTGCCAGTGGAGACCCACTCTGTAGGCTGACACTCCCGGGCCATCCATGAGTTTCTCGTCAGGTTCACCCTTGCTGCCTCCCTGTCTGCAGAAAGTGTGGAGCGGCTGCTGGGCTCTTAACATCCAAGCTGCTGCTGCTGCAGGCTGTGTTCCACTGGTGTATTGCCCATGGTTCGCCGGTTTACACGCTAGTCGGACCTCACTGTGTCTGATATGTCAGCCAGCGAGTGAGTTTTCAGCCTGCAGTACTGGCTCTCTGTCTCTGTGTGTTGCCCATGTGTCGCGAGTTACAAGGCCGGCAGGTGCCCACTCAGTGAGCTGAAACTTCCTGAGTGTCTCGTCAGGTTGACTCTTACGGGTTCCCTGTCTGTGTACGGTGTTGAGTGGCTGCTCGGCTCTGGGGACAGACCTTCGGCTGCTTCCCCAACTCGGCCATCCTCTTCAGTGGCTGAGCTGCTACGGCAGGCTGTCTGTCTCTGGTGAGTTGCCCGCGGTATACACAGCCTACTGGAGCCAGTTTCCTGTCTGGCATATTGCCTGCAGTGAGCGGGTTTATGCGCCAGTCGGACCTTGCTGTGTCTGATACGTCAGCTGGCGAGTGAGTGTTCTCCAGCCTGCAGCTCCCTGTCTGGAGCCTCATGGTGGGCAAAGTTCCTGGCTGTGCACGAGTGTCTTGTTCTTAAGTTCACTCTTGTTGCTCCCCTGTCTGTGGCTGGCGTATTGCCGAGGTATTGCAGGTTTGCGCGACCATTGGGGTTCCCAATCGGCAGCTTGGTGAGTTATGTTTCCAGGTCCAGGGCCTTGGGGATCTCAAGCCCCAGCTGGAGGCTTTTTGAAGAAACAGAGCACGCACACAGGGCCTGTCCTTCCTCCAACCGCCCCCGTGCTTTCTGGTATTTGGTCGCTCTTTGTCTGACATATTGCCCGCAGACCACGGGTTTACAGGCTTGTCAGGGGGGTTGGGGGTGTCATAATATGTAAGGGAGTGGAGAGATAGTTTCTCACTCGTTCTGAGGTTCAGGGTATTTGCATCTATGTGGGAAGCTCAGTAGTGGTAGTAGTGGTAGTAGTGGTAGTAGTAGTATCTCAACATTCTCCTTCAGCAAAAGATTAGGTAAAGAAGACATGACATATAGCCCGGCTCTAAAGTTTTACCTCTATACTTTTTTTGTGATCCTGATCTCACCTTTTGAATGGTTTAGATGTTATGTACCACTTTGAAAAGAGAAGATTTTACTGACTTGTAATCACTGTTGACAGTAAACTGCCTTTGTCTTCCTATCTCTCCATCTCTTTTTCCCTCGCTCTTGTTCTCCATCTCTTTCAGACGACTATCATTTCTGAATTATATTTTATGGCTCATTAAGCATCCATATTGGTCCAATGTGGAGACAAAAGCAGAGGAATGGAGGAAGGATTGATGAAAAGAAAGGAGAAATACTGACAATGACTCCAGAAGATGAAAAGCCTTTCCCTAAAAATATACAAAGTACTCACTTAAACAAAAAGATGTTTTTAATTAGCACCAATTAAGGGCATACACGTGCCATATAGTACACATTTAATATAATAATTGATACATCCAATAGGGCTTGTCAACACAGCAACAAAGAAAAAAATCTGTTTTTCAAAAAGAAAATTTAGAGTTGAGTCTACTTAATATATAGCTGTATTCCTGCAGTGAGGAATACAGCTTATTCATTTAGCACTAATATCATACTGGTACTCTGTATCACCAGATACCCAAAGTCAGTATCATTGCATATATCAGAGAGTCAAGGAAGTGTAATAAATCAGAGGTTTTATTCAGTTACCTGTTGAGTTTAGATTTTCTGACAGCAGACAGAATAATGTAGTGAAGAGCCTTTGATCAGTTTGCACAAGGCCCTTCATAGAGACAAAAAACACGAGGTATTTGCTTCCAATGGATGTCATAAAGAGTGAAAATCCGGCTTGTGACATGTATTGTGATCAGTATATTCATTTATCAATCCAATCTCTTCCACTTAACCAATTTAGTGTTACTGGGCGAGAGGGTGGGGGTGGGGAATCTGTAGCTGATTCCAGCTCTGCCATTCAGCAAGAGGCGAGAGACAGCCTTTACAAGTCACCAATCTGTTGCAGGGCTAGATCTGTATATTGTCATAGAAGAATATAAAAATAAGTGTAAAAAAAGACTGTTGCATTTTGTTGTTTTCACTTTCTGTCTATTCACTATGAGGCAGTCCAACTATACCAATACCCGCAGAAAAGAGACAGCGGTCAAACAATTTCCCTGAGTATGAGAAACCACTTTTGAAGAGACAGTAGTCTCCAGATTCCCCATCACACAAAGATAAGTGACACAAATCAAGAAAATGACTTCATGGCAATCAATCTGTAATTTGTTGAATGCAAATGAACAAACTTCTACAAGTAGAATTCACCAAGTTCAAGTAAGAATTGTTAACTTTATATAGCCTTATTAGTGGTCCTACTTCTATTACTGTTATGTGATGTTAATGGGTTCTCATTACCTGTTTTATGTTTTACAGCTTTTGTGAAAGAATATAAAAATAAATGTAAAAAAAGACTGTTGCAGAAGTCAGAAAAGAGATATAAGAGATATTTAAAGAAACAACAAGCAACAAGCTCCAATAATGGAGAACATACCACGTGATGACCATGTAGACCAGGGGTGTTTAACATCAGGCCTCAAGGGCCGATGTCCTGCAGGTTTTAGATATCACCCAGGGTCAACACACGCAGCTGAGTGTGAAGCGATGGGAATCAGTACCTCCAAATCTGAGGCCATGGCCCTCAGCTGGAAAAGGGTGGAGTGCCCACTCTAGGTCTGGGATAAGTTCCTGCCCCAAGTGGAGGAGTTCAAATATCTTGGGGTCTTGTTCATAAATAATGGGAGAACGGAGTGGGGCATCGGCAGATGGATTGGTGCTGTAGCTTCAGTGACGGGGTCGCTGTGCCAGTCCATCATGGTGAAGAGAGAGCTGAGTGTAAAAGTGAAGTGCTCAATTTACGGATTGATCTCTACATCCGTACCCTCACCTATTGTCACGAGCTGTGGGTAGTGACCGAAAGAACGATCGTGGATACAAGTGGTGCTCGTGCTTTGAAATAGGGTGAAAAATTCAGCCATCCAGGAGGAGCTCAGAGTACAGCACTGCTCCTACACATCAAAAGGAGCCAGTTGAGGTGGTTGGGGCATCTGCCAAGGACGCCTCCTGGGTTGTGCTGAGGTGCTTCGGGCATGTCCAACTGGAAGGAGTTCCTGGGACAGACCCAAGCTGGAGAGATTATATCTCTTGGCTGGCCTGGACAAGCTGGAGGACAAGCTTCTCTGCCTTAGGCTGCTGCCCCCACGACTTGGCCCTGGGTAAGCAGAAGAAGATGGAAGGATTCTGGGTACAGGTGGTACAGGCTCCTATATACTCACACATATCTGTAGTGCATTTATCTGATGACTTAATCTCCTAGGTGAGGGATCCAACAATGGATGAGGATGGGAATCTATTTTCTTTTGATAGGGCAACTGGGAAACTAGTGGAAGAGAACATCTGGGTTGGTGTTGCGGGACCATGGATGGAAGGACACAGTTAAATTAATGACGAGTGTTTGTTTTTTTTGATTTTCAGCACCCTCTAGTCTCCAAGTCCTCCACTCTTCAAGTGCCAGCTTCAATGACAGCAGTTCTCAGTCCCCCATCTTGTAGTTTCACTCCACTGATGGCAGGTTGGGGGTTGGGTATGGTTTATGGTTACATTACTTTTAACTGTTCTCTTCATTGTTGTGTTTATACTGCGGTACAAAGACACTGGCAGTTATTGTTTTATGGAAAGAATGCAGTACCATAACTGAGTTTGGTTATGCTGTTATTTACCCTCGAAACACAGTAGCACAAGCAAGTGTTATAATAAAGAGGTCCCCCTACCAGTGTAGGGTTGAACTGCAAGCTCATTCTCTGTGTGGTGCTTTCCTGTTAAGATTCCTTTTGTTACCACAATACATTTCTTGCACACAGTGAATTGTGTTCGCTCAAATTAAACATTTGTTTGCTCAAAATAATTTCCTCTTCAAAATGCAACATTTGCACTAGCAATTTTTTTATGCGCTCAGAATAGAGGCACTAAAATAACGCCATACAGATATTGCTTAAAGAAGTTTGAATGCTCAGGTAGAGTTGAAACAAATTATATAAGAATCGATCCACTTACCATTTAGCACATTTAGAGCTTTCTGTGGAGCCTGTGTGTATGTGTGCCTCCTAAAGTGAGTTTCTTCTCGGGTTTCCAACTACAATTAACTCAGTCTAGTCCACTGAATCAGGAAAGTTTATTCTGGGCTTCTAATGGACTATTTTTTTTACATTTTACATTACTGTATTGGCATGTTTTCTGAGTTGTTCATTCCACAGAGAGGGTTAAACTTAATGGACTCTGTCTGTTAAATAAAACCTGTCAGTAAACTAGCAGGTCAAGTGCTCAGTAAAGAGGACACACACATAACACATTTTAAGATAAGATAAGATAAGATAAGATAAATTTGTTTCGTTTCAGCAATAGAAAGAATAAGATAATGTACAGAATGGAATAGAATAAAATAAAATACTATATACAATAGAATAAAATAGAATAATATATACAATAGAATAAAATAGAATACAAATACAAATATAGTAATATACAATTGAGTAATAGACAAGAAAAAAGTATTGCACTTATAGCAGACTTATTGCACATGTGTGTGATATGGGTTTTAGTGTTTGATTATCTGCAGTCTTTGTTGTGGAGTCTGACAGCAGTGTGGAGGAAAGACCTGTGAAATCTCTTCGTCCCACATCGTGGGTGCCGCAGCCTGCCACTGAAGGAGCTGCTCAGGGCTGTCAGAGTCTCCTGCATGGGGTGGGAGATGTTGTCTAACAGGGATGACAGCTTAGTCACCATTCTTCTGTCACTCACCACCTCCACTGGGTCCAGAGGGCATCCTATAACAGAGCTGGCCATTCGGATCAGCCTGTTCAATCTCTTCCTGTCCCCGACAGAGGTGCTGCCGCCCCAGCAGACCACACCATAAAAGATGGCAGAGGCCACAACAGAGTCATAAAAGGTCTTCAGGAGTGGCCCCTTCACTCCAAAAGACCTGAGTCTTCGCAGTAGATACAGCCTGCTCTGTCCTTTCCTTGGATGTTTAGTGGTTGCAGTGGAGGATGTTTGTGCCTGCGGAAGTCTACCACCAGCTCCTTGGTTTTACTAGTGTTGATCTGGAGGTAGTTCCGCTGGGACCAGTCCACAAAACCTTGGGTCAGTTCTCTGTACTCCTTGTTGTCCCCATCAGTGACAAGGCCAACTATTGCAGAGTCATCAGAGAACTTCTGAAGGAAGCACTGGGTGGAGTTGTGGGAGAAGTGTGAAGAGGAACGGAGCCAGAACTGTTTCCTGCGAGGCCTCTGTACCGCAGACGACCCTGTCCAACACACTGCTCTGAGTTCTCCCATATTGTGGTCGGTCGGTGAGGTAGTCCAAAATCCATGTGGTGAGGTGGTGGTCCACTCCTGTGTAGGGATGGGTACTGATATCCGGTGCCATAATGGCACGGGTTCTGACATAAACAGCAGTAACCAGACTGAAAAGCAGCGCACATTTCGGTGCTTTATTTCGGTGCTATTTTTTCCTGAGATGTCATATACTTTGGATTCCAGCCAATCATTTTACCTTTCCAAGGAAAGTAGGCAGGCGCAGGTATGTACATTCTTTTAGAGCAGAGCTACAGATTAAAAATGCCTAAGGCAAAGCAGTCAAAAGTATGGCTGTACTTCACAGAAAAAGATGCAAACTCAGCAACTATTATTATTATTCTATCTTCCGTACGTTTTTTGTACTCTATCTTCTTCAACACCGTTCAACTTAGAAAAACCATTCAACCACCTTTAGATTCCTCTTCTTTTGGACATGACTGCTTCTACTTTTCTCATTTTTAACTTTTATATTTTTTAAATTATTTAACTTTTTTCAACAAAAATTTACCATGTATTTCAATGAGAGAATCTTCAAATTCTCATTTAACTTACTCATCTTTCAACTCTATCTATGTTGTCATACGTTCACCTAGAGCAACCATTCAACCTTTAAAACGAAGCCGAGACATTGAACTATTCAACTTGTATTTATCTTTTCAATATCTGTTATACTTTTTCTTCAGCTCCAGTTTAAGTTTCATGCTCTTTTTCACCCGTTTCAGAGTTTATTATGGGTGTGTATGGCACAGAATTCTCGAGGTTACGGGATGGAGTGAGACAGGCCAACTGCTAGAGTGGGAGCAGGGGAAAAAATTATCTTAAAATCTTCTCTTTAAACTGCTGCTGTGTCCTCAGCGTTCAGCCTAGGGTCATCATTTTACCCTTAAAATGTAGCCACCATTGCCCTCTTTCATTCAATGTCATTGTTATTGGGATGGAGGTTACGGTTCTTTCATAAATGTCACCAATGC